>MDKH01062449.1:0-47713 GCA_005239495.1 Nicotiana undulata | reverse complement strand
ACATTGGTTGCTTAGCCTTACGTCGCCCTTCCAAAGCATCTCAGGAAGGCGCCGCGTAACAAACCGTATGAAGACCCTAGCTGACCAGCACCGGCTAGAGCTGACTTACTAGGTAGGGAATTGGGTCTATGCCAAACTCAAGCCCTATCGCCAAAACATTGTTCGTCTTCAGCAACACCATAAATTAGTCAGGCGTTATTTCGGGCTTTTCAAAATTCTCAAGCGCATTGGAGAGGTTTCCTACAAACTTGACTTGCCCGACGATGCGCACATTCACCTAGTCTTTCACATCTCCATGCTCAAACGTTGTGTAGGTGAACCAGACCAGCATGCACTCCCTTGCAGCTTACTAATATAGCTGACTTTGGTTCTGAGCCGCCATTGAACCTTGAGGACAAGGTTCTTCAGCAGGAGGGAAGCATTGTTGTGACCCATATGGCTGATTTGGAGGACACCTCACTTGCCAGCAAGGACAGTCACTTGAACAGGCACGTGGACAAATACAATCAGTAAGGGAGTGACGCTCTTCGGAGAAGTAAACGCGTGAGAGTGCCATTTAAGAAACTAACTGATTTCATTGTGGAGAAGATCAGGGGTGCGCAGCTTAAGAAGAATACCAAGTAGTATAAAAGAATGATTAGTGCATGTAGTAAATAGGCTATTTTCTTATGTTGAGTCTTTATTCTCTCGTCTCAGTCTGATTTTCTCTGTTTCCCATCCCTTCTTTCTTCTTTGTTCTCTTACTTTTTGTTACTGTTTAATTGCAATTTTCCCTTAAGGCTTCATTGTAATTCATTGCTTGAATCAATACAATCTGCCAGTTCCTATTATTGTGAGTTAGTAATTTGGTTGTTACATATTATATTCAGTTAGTTTATCCACATAAATACAAAATTCATCAAATAATAGATTGTTGTGGGACAACCCATAGGAAAAAGTATCTATCTGTGTGGGTATTGGTCTCAGTGTTAAGTAATAATTTGGATTCGTTAACATTTTCTTCTAATGCACATTCGGTCAAAAAGAAACTTCTAATTTGGAAATTGATGGATATATATTAACAATATAAAATATTGTAAGTATGATTTATTTCCTTTTTAACTTGGAAAACTCTTTTTCTTTTCCATGCAGGATAAGAAATCTAGCCAATATGCAATGTCGAATTACAGATTACTTTTGTCTTTCAAACAATAATATTGGACAAATATTACTTATAAACAATATAAATCTGATAGCCACAAAAGTGAAATAAAACTATATATATTCGGCAATTATTTTGAAAGTGGCTATATATTGCTACTAAAAACTGGGCTAGTATCTCTACAATTGAACCCTCTAAGAGGCCCATATCGTAAATAAGGAAAAATATTGGGCTTCCGTCCTCTCTCGGCTTATGAGCCTGTATACGGTCAAAATCGGACTTGCCCTTTTCTGTATGGTTAGTCAAGACCGGGGCGGCAGACCAAGGTTCGACCCCACGTTGTATCGGACCATGACGCGAAGATAGATTGCCGAGCTCGTAATTCAGGAACCGATCGAGATCGAGACCAACCGAGATCGAGACTGAGAAGGATAGAGATCGAGCGAGATCGAAGGAAGCCTGCTAAGTCGAATAACGGAAAGCCAAGATATCCGCGATCGGGCAAGGATCGTGGCGGAAATCTCGGCAAGTATCAAGTCAAGACCGATTAATTAATCATGGGATTTCCTTCTATATTTAGAATTGTACCATAAGTAGAACTCCTCTACTATATAAAGAGGGTTTTAATTATTTGTAAACACATCACCTTCAAGCATAACGAAGCAATATATTACATTTGCTCTCTTAAGCTTTCATACTTTTCGATAGCATACTCAAGTGGTTCGAGGGCGGGCTAGCTCGAGGGTCAAAGCTGCGCTTTACATTGGTTTGCTTTATTTCTATTTGCAGTCAATTTCTAATATCAATTTTCATATTTCTCAGTTTGTGCTAAGTTAAATCACATATCCTTAAAACCACTTATAAATGTAATTGTTATTCGATTTTAAGGGTAAGCAGTTTGGCGCCCACCGTGGGGCTAAGGATAATAGTGACTGCATGTACTTATTTTCATGATTCACACTGCTTTACACTTGTTCTTGTAAGCGTTTTTTATTCCAGGATCAGCATGTCGAACTCTCAAGCAGTACCCACACACATCAACAATGGCCTTGGGTTTCATGGCGAAAATGACAACATAGCCACCCCATGGAACGAAGTGCCTCCAGTTGACCTCGAGGGAGTACCAATTGCAGACCCTATTGACGTCAGTTCCCATATTGCCATTAATGTAATTTTGGCCGTCGACCCCGAAAATAGCGTCCGTAGAGACGTTCGATCAACCGGTCATAACGTACAGGGCGACAAAGAAGGCAGAATCAGCATTCGAAAAATATTCGAAATGTTGCAGGCTCAACAAGCTGTAATAACACAACTACAAAATAAGAACCATGCACTGAGTAGGGTCGAGCCCGAGCCATCGCAGGAAGTTGTTCATAGGGCCGAATCAGTGCTGGGAAGATCAAACATGAATGAATCAGGGATAGACCCTACTATCATGAAAATGCTCGAGGAGTTGACAAAGAGAATTGAATCGGGGGAGAAGAAGATTGAAGCAAAATGACAAGAAAGTGGAAACATATAACTCCAGAGTTGATCAAATTTAGGGGCACCACTGATTTTGAAGAGTTTGGATTCGAAGAAGTTCGTGCAAAAGCCCTTTCCCTCGAGCGCGGCTCCTAAACCCATTCCAAAGAAATTCCGCATGCAAAAAATTCCCAAGTATAATGGAACTACCGACCCCAACGAGCATGTCATTTCTTACATATGCGCAATTACGGGGAACGATCTAGAGGACGATGAGATCGAGTCCGCAGAGCTGAAGAAATTCTGAGAGACTTTATCAAGGGGGGAGATGATATGGTACCATAATTTTCCACCCAACTCCATTGATTCTTTTGCCATGCTCACAGATTCCTTTGTTAAAGCACACGCCGGAGCCATAACAGTCGAGACTAAGAAGTCAGATCTCTTCAAAGTGAAGTAGAAAGACAACGAGATTCCCTGAGAGTTCGTGTCTCGATTCCAAATGGAGCGCATGGATTTACCCCCGGTCGCCGATGATTTGGCCGTTCAGGCCTTCACTCAAGGTCTAAACATACGAAGCTCGGTAGCCTCGCAACAGTTAAAGCAGAACCTGATCGAATATCCAGCTGCCACCTGGGCCAACGTGCATAATTGGTACCAGTCAAAGATTAGGGTCGAAGACGACTTGTTGGGAACTCCTTCCGGATCTGTTTATCCAATCAGGCCCGTTGACAGAGTTAAAAGGGATATTAACCGGGAACCACGGTCAAATAGAGATCAATATCATCCATACGGTGGAGATCGGAGAAATAATGGTCCTCGACACAACCCCGTTCGAGGTGATAGAAGAAATGATCAAGGATAGATCTCCCGAGGTCTCATGAGTACGAGTGGTTTCGACAGGAATGTCGAGCCCAAAGAGGCACCAAGACTATCGGAATACAATTTCAACGTTGATGCGTTAGCTATTGTATCAGCCATCAGACGCATCAAAGACACCAGGAAGCCTCGACCTCTGCAAACTAATCCGGCCTAGAGAAATCCTAATAAAATGTGCAAGTATCATGGCACCCATGGTCATAGAACAGAATATTGCATACAATAATGAGAGGAGGTAGCCCAATTGTTCAACGAGGGGCATCTTCAAGAATTCTAAGTGATCGTCTAAGAACCATTTAAAGAACAGATGTTCAAACAGACAGAATGAGCAAGAGGAGCCGCAACACGTAATCCACATGGTTGTCGGAGGGGTCGATATTCCTCAGGGGCCTGTATTTAATCTCACCAAGGTGTAGATCACGAGGGAAAAGCGGACTCAGGATTATGTACCGTAAGGGACCTTATCTTTCAACAACGATGATGCATAGGGGATCTTACAACCCCACAATGACGCACTGGTAATATATGTTCTTATGAATAAAACTCAAAAGTAAACGTGTTTTGATTGATCTAGGTAGCTTGTCCAACATTATTCGATCGAGGGTCGTAGAATAGCTCGTCCTACAGGATAAAGTTGTGCCCGCAGCCCGAGTACTTAATGGCTTCAACATGTCATGCGAAACCACCAAAGGTGAAATGACTTTGCCAGTGAACATGGCTGGGACCATCCAAGAAATAAATTTCCATGTGATCAAGGGTGACATGAGGTACAACACCCTATTTGGAAGGCCATGGATCCATAACATGAGGGTAGTACCCTCGACCCTTCACCAGGTCTTGTAGTTCCCGACTCCAGAGGGATTCAAAATGGTATATGGGGAGCAGCCCGCCACCAAGGAGATGTTTGAAATCGACGAAGTAATACCTATATCGACACTCTCATCAACAAAGGGATCGGATTCAAAGGGAAAACAAGAGGAAAAATAGCAACCACAAACGCCGGGATCGACCAAATCGGAGAAGCAAGAGGTCGACGAGGACGACGACTATTGAATCCCTCGATCCTTCGTAATTCCCGATGAATCTGATGCCACCAAGTCAATGGTCGAAGAGCTAGAACAGTTCATACTGACCGAGCACCTGCCCGAGCGAAAGGTATACCTGGGCACGGGGTTAAACCCCGAGCTCAGGAAAAACCTTATTCAATTCCTTTTAGCTAACAAGGATTGCTTTGCTTGGTCCCATCTCGATATGATAGGGATCCCACCGGAAATCACTACCCATAAACTAAGCCTGGACCCTAGGTCTCATCCGATGAAGCAAAAAAGAAGGCCCCAGTCCGAGGTTAAGCATGTCTTCATCAAGGATAAGGTAACCAAACTTCTCAAAATAGGATCCATTTGGGAAGTAAAGTATCCCGCATGGTTAGCAAACGTAGTGGTAGTCCCTAAAAGGGGAAATAAACTTAGAATGTGTGTAGATTATAAAGACCTGAATAAAACATGCCCTAAGGATTCTTTTCCTTTACCTAATATCGATCGTATGATCGACGCCACAGTAGGCCACGGGATTCTCAGTTTTCTCGACACCTACTCTGGGTGCAATCAAATGCAGATGAACCCGAACGATCAGGAAAAGACCTCGTTTATCACTAAATCGGCACCTACTGCTATAATATAATGTCATTCGGACTAAAAAATGCTGGTGCAACCTATCAACGCCTAGTAAACCGAATGTTAGAGGAACAAATAGGGAAAAAATGGAAGTTTATACAGATGACATGTTAGTTAAGTCCCTGTGAGCTGAGGACCATTTGAAACATTGGCAGTAAACTTTTGATATACTAAGGAAGTACAATATGAAGCTCAACCCAGAAAAGTGTGCGTTCGGGGTCGGCTCGAGCACGTTTCTTGGCTTCATGGTGTCCAATTGGGGGATCGAGATCAACCCCGATAAAACAAAAGCTATCAAGGATACCAAAGTAGTAGATAATGTAGAGGTTGTACAGAGGCTAACGGGGCGCATAGCCTCCCTAGGGAGATTCATTTTGAGATCCTCGGATAGGAGCCGCCGATTCTTCTCGCTACTAAAGTAGAAGAGTAATTTTTCATGGACTCCGGAATGCCAACAAGACTTGGAGGAATTAAAGTGGTACTTATAGAGCCCGCTGCTGCTTCACACTCCAAAGGCGGATGAGCAGCTTCACTTGTATTTGGCAGTCTCGGATATAGCGCTAAGTGGAGTCTTGGTCTGAGAAGAACAAGGTACGTAATTCCTTGTCTATTATGTTAGCCGGACCTTAGGCGAGGCCGAGACCAGATATCCACACTTAGAAAAATTAGCGCTTTCTTTAATAAGCGCCTCTAGGAAACTAAAACCATATTTTTAATGTCATATGTGTTGTAACAACTTATCCACTTGGGAATATTTTGCGCAAACCCGAGCTTTTGGGTCGATTGGCCAAGTGGGCCATAGAAATCAGCGGGTACGATATTGAATATCGATCCCGAACCGCCGTCAAGTCTCAAATCTTGGCAGACTTCGTATCTGACTTCAGCCGACCTTCGTACCCGAGGTTGAAAAAGAAATATTAATAAAATCGGGTACAACCTCGGGAGTCTAGGCCCTCTTTATGGACGGTGCTTCAAACGCGAAGGGGCCTGGGCTAGGCATCGTACTAAACCACCTACAGGTAATGTAGTTAGACAATCTATCAGGACTACAAAATTGACTAAAAATGAGACCGAGTATGAGGCCATGATTGCAGGTCTCGAGTTAGCTGAAAGCTTGGGAACGAAGGTCATCAAGGCCAAATGTGGTTCTCTCCTTGTGGTAAACCAAGTTAACAGGACCTTTGATGTCCGAGAAGATCGAATGCGGAGATACTTGGATAAACTACAGGTGACTCTACATCGATTCAAGGAATGGACATTGCAACATGTACCTCGAGATGAGAACAACGAGGATGATGCCCTTGCAAACTTAGGGTCATCGATCGAAGATGGAGAACTCAACTCGGGGACTGTCGTATAACTCATGAGATCGCTGATCGAAGAAGGTCACGCTGAGATAAACTCCACAAGTTTGACTTAGGATTGGAGAAACAATTACATAGAGTATTTGATTAATGGAAAACTTCCATCAGATCCAAAGGAGTCGAGAGCTCTGCGCACAAAGGCAGTCCAGTTCACCTTGTCTGAAGACGGAACATTGTTTAGGAAGATGTTCGATGGTCCGTTAGCAATATGTCTGGGACCGAGAGATACCGAATACGTCCTAAGAGAAGTCCACGAGGGCACTTCCAGAAATCATTATGGTGCCAAATCATTGGTCCACAAAGTAATCAGAGTCGCGGTACTATTGAATTGATATGGAGAAATATGCAAAAGAGTTCGTTCGAAAATGTGAAAATGCCAAAGGCATGCGTCAATGATACATCCACCCGGGGAACTGCTCCATTCGGTATTATCCCCAGGCCGTTCATGAAATGGGGTATGGACATCGTCGACCCTCTTCTATCGGCCCCAGGTAAGACTCAATTTATTTTATTTATGACTGATTATTTCTCTAAGTGGGTTAAAGCACATGTTTTTCAGAAAGTTAGAGAAAAGGAGGTCATAGACTTTATTTGGGACCACATCATATGTTGATTCGGGATACCCTTCTAGATTGTTTGTGATAATAAAAAGTAGTTCATCGGCAGCAGGGTGACAAAATTTCTAGAAGATCACAAGATCAAAAGGATCTTGTCAGCCCAGTGGGAACGGACAAGCCGAATCAACCAACCAAACTGTCATCCAAAATCTTAAGAAGAGATTGACCGACGCCAAAGGGAAATGGAGAGAATTACTACCCGAGGTTCTATGGGCATACCGTACAACACCAAAAAGCAGCACCACAGCAACATTATTCTTGTTATTTTATGGAGTTGAAGCTCTAAACCCGGTCGAGGTCGGAGAACCTAGCATTAGGTTCCAATATGCAACAGAAGAGTCAAAAAACTAGGCCATGAATACGAGCCTAGAATTGTTGGATGGAAGATGTGAAGCCGCCCTCGTCCGATTGACCGCCCAAAAATAGCGGATCGAAAGGTACTACAATCGAAGAGCCAAAAACAACAACAACAACAACAACAACAAACCCAGTTTGATCCCAACATGTGGGGTCTGGGGAGGGTAGTCTGTACGCAGACCTTACCCCTACCTAATGCAGGTAGAGAGGCTATTTTCAATAGACCCTCGGCTCAGGAAGGGCAAGAAAAAAAAAAGGGAGTACAATACCTGACGCGAACAAAAGTAATAAAAATCCAAGAATACGAAGGGAAATGAATGCCACTAAGCCTATCAGCGAACACTATAAACTACCTACTAACCTTCTAGCTTAATCCTCGACCTCCATACCCTCTTATCAAGTGTCATGTCCTCAGTGAGCTGAAGCAGCGCCATGTCCTGCCTAATCACTTCTCCCCATCACTTCTTAGGCCTACCTCTACCCCTTCTCAAACTCTCAATGGCCAACCTCTCACACCTCCTGACAGGGGCATCAATGCTTCTTCTCCTAACATGTCTGAACCATCTCATCCGCGACTCCCGCATCTTGTCTTCCACGGAGGCTACTCCCACTCTGTCCCGGATAGCTTCATTTTAACATCGGGAACTTGGTGATAAGAAAAGTCACCCTCAACACTAGAAATCTGAATTAAGGAAATTTGGGCCTAAACTGGGAAGGACCATACTAGATTCTCGAAGTCACCGGAAAAGGATCCTACAAGTTCGGCACGATGAATGGAGAATAACTACAGATTAATTGGAACGTATCACAGCTAAAACGATACTACTGCTAAGGTACAGACCCCTTTCATTTTCATTTCTATTTTAAACTAACTCTTGCAGGTGTTCGACCAGAAAGAGCGATGGATTTTTCGACACAAAGTCTTTAGGTCTGAAAGCACAGGTTGCACTCTTTTTCCCTTAGATACGTTTTGTCCCAAATGGGTTTTCCGACGAGGTTTTTAATGAGGCAACCATTGATCGTGCTAACTTAGAACAATTCAACAGTATCCAAGGCTGCTTTGCAATCAACCTCGAATACTGTGGGGCATTGCCCTCGAATGTCAACTTTGTTGCGAGGAAATTACTTCATAGAAGCACGGTCTCGATGGGTAAAATTTGTAAGGGCCAAACGGTCAAACGAACCGTGCCCGCATAGGTTGCTCGAGCCTTGGTACGAAACATGTACGCATGTATAATCATTTATAAAGAGAAGTATTTTCTCTTGCCAATATCTCATGCCTTAGAAAAGTTTTTCTACTTTACAATTTCATACTCTCTATCTATTACGAAAACAGGCTTAAGGGCCGATCATAACCAAAGTTCATATAATCACCCCCACTCTTGGGGACTTCCCTCCGAAAAGTAAATTCGAACAAGATCGAATTATTGAAACTTCAAGGTCATAAGACGTTTTAGGAAACCCTCAAACTTTTAAGGCCACGACCACCCCACTCGGGGACTATTACTTCGGGAAAGCTCGAAGTAAACGAGAAAATATGCCCAACGGGTAGATCCCCTACTAAGAGGCTACGACCGGATTAAAACGGTTCGGATACGTTCGAATTTCGTAACTAAATAGGCCTTCAAATTCTTTCATAACCGGTTTAAAAGGCTACCCCCGGCAAAGTCATAAAAGGCTTCGATAATATCAAGCCTCGAAAAGTCTAATGAATACAAAATTATTCTAACTCTAGAACGATTCCTTATTATTTCATGCTTAGGCATTATAAGTTTTGTAAATACGAATGATAAAAACTTTTTTGAGCCAAAGAGGGTAGAAAGCCTTACATATAAACAATCATTTACAAAGGCCAGATCGGCCTAATACAAAACATACAAAGGCCTAAGGCCTTCTTTTACTTCGAGTTGCAGAGATCATTCTCACTCAACTAGAAAACCTAAGGGTTACCCTATTTTGAGTTCGAGCACAACCTCGCTCAAACATAAAGCCTAAAGGCTACACCGGTTCGATTTTCAAACAAGTCAACCTCGGACCTTAGAATACAACTCCATAACTTTATGCTAAGGCATCCCGGCCTTTGTATAGATCATTGAAAAACGAATAGACTTAGAAGACATGAAAGTGAAAGAAGGTTTATACAACTCAAAAAGCATTTACAAAGGGTAACATGGCCTAATGGAAATTCTATACAAAAAGCCAAAAAAAGCCTCAACAGAGACACAAAATATAAAATCCTAAAGGACCTAATCACTTCTAGGAGCAACATCTTCATCCTCGGGGCCTTCTCCACTTTCAGATCCGTTCAGTCTCTCGGAATCATTTTCATCAGAATAAACTAACCCCCTGGCTTCAGCTTCAAGCTCCTTAGCGCTCTCGATCTCGGCCGTAAGATCGAAGCCACGAGCATGGATTTCCTCAATGGTCTCCCTTCGAGACTTGCATTTGGCGTGCTCGACGACCCAATTTGCTAGAACTTGAGCAGCCCCAATGACTTTCTTTACTTGGACCTGAGGAGATTCAACATCGGTCCGGTAGATGGACACCATTGCATCAGCATTGGCCTTGGCCTTGGTCATTCCGACCTCCGATTTGGCCACTCCGAGTTTTGTGACCTGCTTCTCCTGATCGGAAATTGCTGAACCCAACCGAGATTGAAACTCCTCAATATGCTTGGCTTGCACCAAGGCTTTCTCTTTCATGCTCCGGAGTTGGGTTTCAGCCGAGGCTAGTTGAGCTCGGGCAGCGTCGTTTTCTGAGGCAAGGAGATCCATGTTCTTCTTCCATGCCTCGGACTCTGCCTTCACTACGTCTACTTCCTCACGAAGTTGCCCAATCACATCAAGCCTTTGTTGGACCTGCGGGACCGAACCGTTAACCACCATGCCCGAGTCAGTGTCATTAACTTCAAAGATTCTTCTTACATGCTCAGCCGGTTAATCTTGTTATTTCTGAGCCGCTTCTAGCTCAACACGAAGGCCTTTTGATTCCCCTTATCTTTTCTCACAGAAAATCTTGAAAGCATCATTCTCCTCAGTAAGCCCTCGGATTTCAACCTCATACCAGCTCAGCTCCCCTCGGGATCAGAATAAAGCTTTGTGATGAAGCACGAAAGCCTACAAACATAGAAAGAAGAATTATACAAAGGGAGAAAAGTACAAGTATAAAAATTGACATCGACAAAGAAAATATGGATTTATCTAGTTTAGAGCATGTTGGGCTTCATTGAAAAGACAATGTGTTTCCACCTAGGCCATATTAGCTTGGTCCTATTCCGTGACCAAACATCGGAGATAGCTAGCCACCCCTACAGGGGCTGCAAGAACTCGAGCATCCCTTCGAACCGATATAAGAATTGATCGCTTGCGCCCAGGGTCAGCACTAGGGGCCAAAACCTGGTTGGCCAACTTAGAACTCGAGGAATCCTCACTCGAGCTCTTCTTCGGAATCTCCATGTCACTCAGACCGATTTCATCTTCGACTCCAACAAAGTAACCACGGAAAGGGTCTTCTGCTCCATGGACCCCTCCCCGTGGAAAGTATCCACCGCATGAGCTTCGCGTACCATCGACTCAGATAATGAAGGAAACGAGGGGGAATCCCCGATATCCATTACCCCAAGTGAGTCTTTTTGGGCACCGCCTCCATCTCGAGGGACCTAGAACCCGGTTTCTACACCAGCATCCACCGCCTCCTCAACAGCCTTCGGATATCTTTGGCTCGGGGACTTCGGCCAAGGTTTCCTCCTCAAGCCGAGGCGGAGCGGTTTCAACTCTAATCGGCTCTGTAGTTTTTTGAGTCTCGGTGTTGGTTCATACACGGGACACCAGCCCGGAGTGATTTCATTTTCTTCCTATTCTTCTTCTTCATCCCTTAGATTTTGGGCCGACTCCAAAGTTAGAGGAATGATGGTCCCCTTAGTGTTGCGGGTTGTTTTCTTTTTGGGCTTCTGCCTCTCAGGATTCGAAGCCCTTTTTCTATTATTCTCCTTTGCCGACTTCGAGATAGGTGGTGAATTTTATTCATCACCGGACGGGGGCCTCATCATCAGCTCCTTCTCGATACCTACAAAAGATGAAAAGTGAGTAAACCCAGGAAAGTATTTGCACATTGGTCAAACCATTAAGTCAGGAAAAAGGGGTTACCGTGACTACTAGCCTCCCACCGGCCCTTTGAAAGATCGCGCCATATGTGCTCGGCATGTGTTGACTTTGATACCAGGTTCCTAACCTAGTTCTCGAGATGGGGAACTACACCCGGCATCAAGGAAATAGTTGTATCTAGATGAACGCCGATAAGAAATGATGAATAAGTAAAGACAATGGAAAAAAATTAAGGAAGGAATCATACTTACGTTTCATATTCAATTTCTCAGGAAATGGAATACTCTTAGCCGGGATTAGGTCCGTGGTCTTCACTCGAACTAATCGGCCCATCCATCCCCGGTATTTGTCTTTTTCTATGCTCGAGAAAGGCACCTTGGTGGCCCGATGTTGAAGCTTTATCAGCCCACCTCGATAGAGTCGAGGGTTATATAGTCGTATAAGGTGGTAGAGGGTGAAGGGAAGTCCATCGGTTTTGCTCACGAAGTAGCGGAGTATTATCAAGATCCTCTAGAAAGAGGGGTGAATTTGGCCAAGGGTCACCTGGTATTTCTTGTAGAAGTCTATGATGATTGGATCGAGGGTACCTAACGTGAAGGGATAAGTGTAAACACTTAGGAACCCTTCCGCGTGGGTGGTGATTGCTTATTCTAGATCCGGCACCATCACCTTTTTGTCACCCCAATTGCAATACTTTTTAACCTGGTCCAGGAGGCCTTTGGATATCGATCATATATATCTCGATACTGGCTCGCATCGACTAGGAACTGAGGAGGTTTACTCGACCTTGAAGTTGGAATCAGTGACACACCCCCTAGGAAGAACTCTTCGGGGCGTGGCTCCGTTGTTGTTTCCTTGCTGACTGGACGGGATGAGGAAGTAGTCTCTTTCTGCGGAACAATTTTTGATGTTTTGGCCATTTGGTTTTTCTGGGTAAAGAAGAATAGAAATTGAAATACTTGGTGTTTTGGGAAGAACAAGAAAAGAAACTCAAAGACCTGAAGATAAGAAGCTTTGAAGAAGGCAAAGAACTATGAAGAAGAAGATTTGAAGTAAAGTTTGAAAGAATGAAGAAGGAGGCTATTTATTGATTTCACCACGACAGTTCAAAGCTGGTTGTGGCCGACCGTCGACTGACGCGCATTAAATGCCTGGAAAACTATACCGACGGGATGTTTCGGTACCTCAGTTGCTTACGTCACGATGCTTATGTCATGATGTACCGAGGTGAGGATTGAGGACTCAAATCGTTTTTTGTCATTACTCTCCAAAAAATGAGGAGACTATCTGTATACGATCAAAATCGGGCTTGCCCTTTTTTGTATGGTTAGTCGAGATTGGGGCGGAAGACCAAGGTTTGACCCCACGTTGTATCGGAATAGGAAGTGAAGATAGATTGTCGAGCTCGTACTTTAGGGACCAATCAAGATCAAGACCATCTGAGATCGAGACCGAGCGGGATAGAGATCGAGCGAGATCGAAGGAAGCCTGCTGAGTTGAATAACGGAAAGCCAAGATATTTGTGATCGAACAAGTGGAAATCTCGGCATGTATCAAGTCAAGACCGGTTAATTAGCCAATCATGTTATTTTCTTCTGTATTTTGAATTTTACCATAAGTAGAACTCCTCTAATATATAAAGAGGGGTTTAATCATTTGTAAACACATCACATTCACGCATAACGAAGCAATATATTTCATTTTCTCTCTTAAGCTTTCATACTCTATTGTTCAATTCATACTCTTCGATAGCATACTCAGTTGGTTCGAGGGCGACCTAGCTCGAGGACCAAAGCTGCGCACTACATTTGTTTGCTTTATTCCTATTTGTAGTCAATTTCTAATATCAATTTTTATATTTCTTAGTTTGTGCCAGGTGAAATCACATATCTTTAAAACCACTTATAAATTTAATTGTTACCCGATTTTAATGTAAGGTTGTTGGGATTAACCCAAATAGCCGCCCACTCAACCACTTAAACTAAAAATAGTCGCTGAATGTATAATATATGCATAATTTATGTACTAATTATGCATAATTATGTAATAATTATACATAATTATGTATAATCAATTTATAATTTATGTATATGGCTAGAAAACGTACACAATGAATGCAATCGGCCACTTGTATAAAGATCCTTTTTCAAACGAGGCTTTAAGAATGGGAAATTGGCACCAATATACAAGTCTAAAGAGCAAGTGGCATTCATTTAACCAACAATTAGTATTGACACCTCTATCCCAAAAAAGCCAAAAGATAACTCCTATAACTATCTCTTTCTATCTTCACATTTTGCCTCAACCCCAACCCAGATATCTTCTCCAATAACCCATAAAATTCCCATAAATCTTTTTACATAGTCCTATTTCACTGGAGAAAAGGACGGGGTCGATGTAAAGTTCCATTTCTAGCATATTTTCGGACAATGTACATCATGATGTATATCGTCTATATCATTGTACATCATGCACAGAGTTTCATCTGCCATATTTTCAAACAATGCCAAGCATATGATATATCATGTATATTAGGGTATATCAAACATCTGATAACGTATATCATAATATGTAACATGGGAGACACTCATATATATATATATATATACGGTCATATACAGTGTACGATCTGGATTGTTTGCCTCTCGACTTTTGGATATACACCACCACAAGCCCAATGTTTAGCATATTCACACATAATCGGTCACATCACCACCACAAACACATCTAACCACCAATCATTCCATCGTGGAAACATCATATACACTCCATTTTAAAAAGGAAGAGGGAAAAAGAAAAAATAGAAGAAGAGGGGTCAATAACTATTTACGGGGTGGAATAATATTTTTGGAATAGGAGAGAGAGGCAGAGAGAACCTAGGAAAAAACTTAAGTGTATGCAGTGGCATACACATAATTTTAATAAGCGGTGTCACAATTTAGAGAAGTCGACCAACTAATAAATCACTATAATGATAAGCGATGTCATTTTCTATATGTATCCCCATTAGTTTCATTTATCTTTTTAATATCTAGTGAAAATTTTCAATGAATCGGTATCTCGCGACACCACATAATACAAGGTGCATACGTCCCTAAGTGTATGTGTTGAGAAAGGGATAACCTAGTAGTTGTTAGTAAGGGTGATTTAGTCTTTTCATGTATTCCTTATTATCGTTAGTTAGTTAGGCTTACTAATTACAGTTAGTTAGTTAAGCTTCAATTAATTATTTAATAGGTTAGATAATTAACTAATCCTATATATATATATATATATTGTAATAAACCGATTTTGAAGGTTAAGAAAATGAATGGATTTATTTTACTCTCCACTCTATCCCTCTCTAACTTCTATCTTGTGATGACCCAAAAGGCCATCCCGTGTATTTCTAGCTAAATTTGTGTTCCGAGGTCATGAGAACCTCCTTCTATCTCACCTCGATTTGCATGCGCAGCCTGGGCGTGTAGTCGAGAAGCCGTTATGAGAAAAACTAATGAACTAGATATTTTTGTATTGAAATTTGAGTAAAGTTGACTTTGGTCAATATTTTTGGTAACAGACCCGGACCCGTGATTTGACGGTCCTGGAGGGTCCGTAGGAAAATATGGGACCTAGGCGTATGTCCAGAATCGAATTCCGAGGTCCCAAGTCCAAGAAATGAATTTTTAAAGAAAATTATTTTCTAAAAAATATAAAGGTTTTGAAAATGAAATTTCTATGTGAAACCTGTGGTATCGGGCCCGTATTATGGTTCCGGAGCCCGGTACAGGTCCAAATAATATATTTGTTATGTATGTGAAATTTGGTAAGAAACGGAATCCATTTGACGTGATTCGGATAAAAAATGCAAAATTTGAAGTTTAAAGTTTTGAAGTATTTCATTCAATTTGAGGTTTAATTCGATGTTTATGATGTTATTTTGGTGATTTGATTACACGAATAAGTCCGTATGATGTTTTCGAGGTTGTGTGCACTTTTGGTTTGAAGTTCCGAGGGCTCGGGTGAGTTTCGGGTAGGTCCCGAGGGGGTTTTTAGGCTTAGAACAGGGTTGTTGCAGGTTCAGAGGAGTACAGGTCTCTAAACCCGCCAGTGCGGTCCGCGGTCGATTAGGTGCGGTCCGCAGTGGGTCTTCGCGGCTGCGGTCGCCTTTGTGCAGTTCGCGGTGGGGGAGGCCTTCGCGACAACGGTCGCTTTTATGCGGTCCGCGGTGGACCCTGAGAGGGGTGTATTTAAACGGGATTTTCAGTTATTTTTCATTTTCAAAACCCTAAAAACATAAGAGGCGATTTTCCAAACACTCTTTCTTCTCCAAAACATTAGTAAGTGATTTCTAACTCATTTTCTTCAATCCTTAACTTCTTTTTACAAGATTTCATCCTAGAATATAGGGTTTTCATGGTGGAATTGAGAATTTTTGGGAAAAACCTAAGAATATTGAAATTTGGGGAGTTAGACCTCAAATTGAGGTCGGATTCCAAAATCATTTATATATCCAGGCTCGGGGGTGAATGTGTAATCAGATTTTGGTCCGAATTTCGAGTTTGGACCGAGCGGGCCCGAGGTCGATTTTTGACTTTTTGGGGAAACTTTAGAGAACTCATTTCCATACATTAGAATTGATTCATTTAGAATTTATTGATATAATTAAGTAACTTGTGGCTAGATACGAGCGAGTTGGATGTGGAATCAAGAGGTAAAGCGGTAGTTGAGGCTTGAATTGTGTTCGTGGCATCGAGGTAAGTGTTTGGCCTAACCTTAGCTTGAGGGAATAGGTGTTGAGTCATGTGTGCTACGTGTTTATCCCATGTTCAATGTATAGGAGAGGTGACGAGTACCTATGCATTGTTGTCAAGCATGCCCGTGAGTCAGTCTTCATGATATATGTGCTTTTTTTCGTTATGTACTGTGTTATGAAGTAGATTTTATATTTGAGGTTATTCAATTGTTGGAAATACTTGGTTGTGAACATTGTTGATTAACTGTTCGGTTGAGGATTATTTTGTTAAGTTTTAGACTGGAGCGAGATTAGTTATAGTTGTGTCCCTTGTCGGGACGGTATTTTATTTCTACTATTGTTCCCTTGCCGGGATGTTGTGATTATGATACATGTTATTGATTTTCCTTGCCAAACTGTTGTTCTTGATATTGTTTGGGTAAGGAAGAGTGTGAAGCACGAAGGGTAATGCCGTGTATTTATATGTTGCATTGTGAGGAAGAGTGTAAAGCACGAAGGGAGATGCCGTGTATTTATTTGTTGCATTGTGAGGATGAGAGTGTAAAGCACGAAGGGTGATGTCGTGTCATGATTTATTATTTAAAAACACGAAGGATAATGCTGTGCCGTTTTATTTATTCATTCCATTGTGAGGATGACAGTAATATCACGAAGGGTGATGCCGTGTATTTATTTATTTATTTACTTATTTTGGTGAGGATGAGAGTAAAAGCACGAAAGGTGATGCCGTGTACTTGTTTTGGTGAGGATGAGAGTAAAGCACGAAGGGTGATGCCGTGTATTTATTTATTTATTTACTTATTTTGGTGAGGATGAGAGTAAAAGCACGAAAGGTGATGCCGTGTACTTGTTTTGGTGAGGATGAGAGTAAAGCACGAAGGGTGATGCCGTGTACTTGTTAGTTCTATGTGTTTACTTCTGGTGTTATTTTGATACTTAGACCGTTGCTTCGTTCTGTGCTTCGAAATTGTTTTCCCCTTGTCCCCAGCATGTTCTTCCCCGTATTACACTTAACTGGTTATTTTCCTGCCATTATTCCTATTATATATTATTGAATTGCACAGGTGTTTATTAATTGTCGTGTCCTAGCCTCGTCACTACTTCGTCGAGGTTAGGCTCGGCACTTACTCAGTATATGGGGTCGGTTGTACTGATGCTACACATGCACTGCTTTATGTTGTGCAGAATACGGTACCGGACCTAGTGGACATTGATCGAGGGAGTATCCTTCAGTCCACCGGAGACACTGAGGTAGACCTGCAGGCGTCCGCAGGCCTTTGCGTCCCCTTCCTTATTTCATTTCAGTTCTGATTCTTGTACTTCAGAAACATATGTAGTATTTCTTTCAGACTATTTTGTGTACTATTGTTAGACGGTCCGTGAGTTGTGACTCCAAAGATCCGGGTTGGCTAATTTAAGTATTTTGTTAAGTTTGTGGATTTAGCTATGTAATCCCTTATTATGTTCTTATTTTAAGCTTCTATTTATGGAAAGTTGAGTTTTTACCGGTTATTATTTAATAATAAAGGTTTTTTTTATAATATGATTAAACATGTTGGCTTGTCTAGCAGGTTCAACGTTAGACTCCATCACGGTCCCGATGGTTGGAATTTCAGGTCGTGACAAGTTGGTATCAGAGCTCTAGGTTGCCTAGGTCTCACAAGTCATGGATAAACTTGGTAGAGTCTGAGGGATCGGTACGGAGACGTCTGTACTTATCCCCTAGAGGCTGCAAAGTTAGTAATAACTTCACATCTTTTCTTCTCTATCGTGCGATTTGAGTTCTAAATGCTAACTGGGTTTCTATTCTACTCTCTCGCAGATGGCAAGAACGCGTGCTTCCTCATCTACCGATCAGCAGCCCGATCCTCCAGTTGCAGCTCCTACGAGGGGCCGAGGACGAGGTCGAGGTCGTGCTAGAGGCAGGGGCAGGGCTCATCCCAGAGCAGCAGCCCCAGTAGAGGACCCACAAATAGATTTTGCCGGTGAGGTTCCTGCTCAGACAATTCAAGTTGGACCAGCTCAGGTTCCAAAGGGGTTCATTTCCACCCGGTTCTTCAGGATGCTCTGGTCTGCTTAGTGGGCCTTATGGAGAGCGTGGCTCAGGCCGGTCTACTTCCTACAGCACCAGCCGTCTCTCAGGCTGGGGGAGGGACCCAGACTCCTGCTACCCGCACACCAGAGCATTAAGCCACTCAGTTTTAGACTCCAGCACCTCAGACAACTGGAGCAGCTCAACCGGGTATTGTGGCACAGGCAGTTGAGGGGGCAGCTATGTCTACCGATGCCTTGTGGAGATTGGATCGGTTCACCAAGTTATTTCCCACTACATTTACTGGTGCACCATCAGAGGATCCCCAAGATTACTTGGACAGTTGCTATGAGGTTCTTTGGAACATGGGGATTGTGGAGGCCAATGGGGTTGATTTTTCTACATTCCGTCTTTTTGGTACCACCAAGACTTGGTGGAGGGACTATTGCTTGACCAAACCATCTGGGTCTTCACCTTTTACTTGGGCTCAGTTCTCCAAGTTGTTCTTGGAGAAGTTTCTACCAGTTACTCAGAGGGAGGATCTCCAGAGGCAGTTTGAGCGCCTCCAGTATGGATCTATGACTATTACACAGTATGAGACCAGGTTCATCACTTTGGCCCGACAGGCTATCATGATACTCCCCACAGATCAAGAGAGAGTGAGGAGGTTTATTGACGGGCTAGCTCAGCCTATTAGACTTCAGATGGCCAGAGAGTCAGGTACTGATATTTCATTCCAGGAGGCGGCCAATGTGGCCAGGCGCATTGAGATGGTCTTGTCACAGGGCAGTGGTCAGGGGTCTGACAAGAGACCTCGTCATTTCGGCCGATTCAGTGGTGCCTCATCTAGAGGCATGGATTCTTTTGGCAGAGGTCATCCTCCTAGACCATACCAGTCGGCACTTCAGGTATCCCGCAGTGCATCGCCAGCTTCTATCAGTGCACCACCAGTTCTTATCAGTGCACCGCCGCTGCAGAGCTTCCAGGGTGGTTATTCTGGTCGACATGGACAGTTCCAGGGCCAGCAGTCTCAGCAACAAAGGTCTTGTTACTCTTTTATTGTTACAGGGCACATTGCTAGGTATTGCCCCCGAGCCTGTAGTGGTTCTCAGCATCAGGGTTCCCGTGCTATGATTCTCGCACCAGGTGCACCCCCACCCCCTCAGCCAGCTAGGGGTGGAGGTCAAGGTGCCAGAGGTGGAGGCCAGACAGTTAGAGATGGAGGGAAGGCTATGAGAGGTAGAGGTCAGCCCGTAGTAGGTCGGCCCAGAAATGTTCAGGTTGGAGGGGCTCCGCCCCGATGCTATGCTATTCCTGCCAGGCCTGAGGCTGGGGCCTCTGATGCAGTCATTACAGGTATGGTTTCAGTTTGCAGCAGAGATGCTTCGATTTTATTTGATCCGGGGTCTACATTCTCCTATGTGTCTTCAAATTTTGCTCCTTATCTGATTATGCCCCGTGATTCCCTCAGTACTCCTGTATATGTGTCTACACCGGTGGGTGATTTTATTATGGTAAATCGAGTCTACCGGTCATGTATAGTGGTTATTGGTAGTCTTGACACCCATTTTGATCTGCTACTTCTTGATATGGTTGATTCCGATGTCATCTTGGGGATGGATTGGTTATCTCCCTACCATGCTATTCTGGACTGTCATGCCAAGACTGTGACCTTGGCCTTATCGGGATCACCTCGATTGGAGTGGAGAGGGACTCCTAGTCATTCTACCGGTAGAGTTATTTCATATATAAAGGCTCGGCGCATGGTCGAGAAGGGTTGTTTGGCCTATTTGGCATATGTTTGTAATTCTAGTGCCGAGGTTCCTTCTATGGAGTCTGTGCCCATGGTTCGTGAGTTTCCAGAGGTATTGGATATTGATTTTTGCATTGAGTTGGCTCCGGGCACTCAGCCCATTTCCATTCCGCCATATCGTATGGCCCCGCCAGAGCTGAAGAAGTTGAAGGATCAGATACAGGACTTGCTTGATAAGGGCTTCATTAGGCCTAATGTTTCCCCTTGGGGTGCCCCAGTGTTGTTTGTTAAGAAGAAAGATGGCTCAATGAGGATGTGTATTGACTACCGGAAATTGAACAAGGTTACTATCAAGAATAAGTATCCTTTGCCAAGGATTCATGATTTATTTGACAAGCTTTAGGGTGCTTCGGTGTTTTCCAAGATTGATTTGAGATCTGGCTACCATCAGTTGAGGATTAGGGCGTCTGATGTCCCTAAGACAGCTTTCCGCACTCGGTACGGGCATTATGAGTTCTTGGTAATGTCATTCGGGTTGACAAATGCCCCAGCTGCTTTTATGGAGTTGATGAACCGAGTGTTCATGCCCTATTTGGACTCGTTTGTTATTATTTTCATTGATGATATATTGATATACTCTCGCAGGCGAGAGGAGCATGAGCAGCACCTTCGAGTCGTCCTCCTGACTCTAAAGGATAGACAGTTGTATGCCAAATTTTCTAAGAGTGAGTTCTGGTTGAGTTCGGTAGCATTTTTGGGTCATGTGGTGTCGGTAGAGGGTATTCATGTGGATCCCAAGAAGATTTCAGCAGTTAGAGATTGGCCTAGACCTACCTCAACTACAGAGATTCGGAGTTTCTTGGGCTTGCAGGCTATTATCGCCGGTGTGTAGAGGGATTTTCATCTACTGCAGCCCCAATGACCAGATTGACTCAGAAGCGTGCCCAGTTCAGGTGGTCTGATGAGTGTGAGGTGAGCTTTTAGAAGCTCAAGACAGCCTTGACCACCACACCGATGTTAGTTTTGCCTACAGGTTCAGGGCCATATACCGTGTATTGTGATGCTTCACGAGTGTGACTTGGTGCAGTGTTGATGCAGGATGGCAAGGTTATAGCCTATGCTTCTCGTCAGTTGAAGATTCATGAGAAGAATTATCCGGTTCATGATTTGGAGTTAGCAACCATTGTTCATGCGTTGAAGATTTGGAGGCATTATCTGTATGGTGTGTCCTGTGAGGTGTTCACGGACCATAAGAGTTTGCAGTATTTGTTCAAGCAGAAAGAGTTGAACATGAGGCAGAGAATATTGTTAGAGCTTGAAAGATTATGACATTACCATTCTTTATCATCCGGGAAAGGCCAATGTGGTGGTCGATGCTTTGAGCCGGAAGTCAAACAGGGAGCGACCGTTTGCTATAGATGTTCAGGCTTTGGCCAATCGATTCATGAGATTGGATGTTTCAGAGACTGGCAGTGTTTTGGCTTATACTGTGGCCCGTTCTTCATTGTTTGATTGTATTCGAGACTGGTAGTATGATGATCGTCATTTATGTGTTCTTAGAGATACGGTTTGGCACGGAGGTGCCAAGAAGGTTACACTGGATGATGATGGAGTCTTGAGGATGCAGGGTCGTATTTGTGTGCCTGATGTTGATGGTATTCATGAGTTGATATTGCAAGAGGCCCATAGTTCCCGGTATTCCATTCATCCGGGCGCCGCAAAGATGTACCAGGATTTGCGGCAGCATTATTGATGGCGGAGGATGAAGAAAGACATTGTGGCATATGTAGCTCGGTGCTTGAACTGTTAGCAGGTTAAGTACGAGCACCAGAGACCCGGTGGTTTGATGCAGCAGATTGAGCTTCCCGAGTGGAAGTGGGAGCGTGTTACCATGGATTTCGTAGTTGGGCTCCCACGGACTTAGAGGATATTTGATGCGGTGTGGGTCATTGTGGATAGGCTGACCAAGTCAGCACACTTCATTCCCGTATCAGTTTCGTATTCTTCGGAGAAGTTGGCAAAGATCTACATCAGGGAGATTGTTCGCTTGCATGGTGTGCCCGTGTCTATTATTTCTGACCGAGGTACTCAGTTTACCTCCCATTTCTGGAGAGTATTTCAGCGTGAGTTTGGTACGCGGGTTGAAGTGAGCACAGCGTTTCATCCTCAGACAGACGGGCAGTCCGAGCGTACCATTCAGACCTTGGAGGATATGTTGCGAGCATGTGTCATTGACTTTGGAGGTTCATGGGACCAGCTTTTGCCTTTAGCTGAGTTTGCCTACAACAACAGCTACATGTCGAGCATTCAGATGGCTCCTTATGAGGCGTTGTATGGTAGGTGGTATCAGTCGCCAGTTGGGTGGTTTGAGCGGGAGAGGCTAGATTGCTGGGTTCAGAGTTAGTTCAGGATGCCTTGGATAAGGTGAAAATCATTCAAGATAGACTTCGTGCAGCTCAGTCCAGGCAGAAGAGTTATGCAGACCGTAGAGTTCATGATTTGGCATTCATGGTTAGTGACCGGGTATTGCTTCGGGTGTCGCCTATGAAGGGCGTGATGAGGTTCGGGAATAAGGGCAAGTTGAGCCCTAGGTACATTGGTCCCTTTGAGATTCTGGAAAAGGTAGGAGAGGTGGCCTATAGACTTGCTTTACCGCCGATTTTATCAGCTGTGCATCCGGTGTTTTATGTATCTATGCTTCGGAAGTATATTGTCGATCCCTCTCATGTAATTGACTTCAGCAGTGTCCAGTTGGACAAGGATCTGACTTATGAGGAGGAGCCGATAGCCATATTAGCCCGGCAGGTTCGTTAGTTGAGATCGAAGAGTTATCCTTCGGTTCGTGTTCAGTGGAAAGGGCAGCCTGTTGAGGCACCTACTTGGGAGTCCGAGTCCGATATGCGGAGCCGATATCCTCATCTTTTCCTTGATTCAGGTATCTTTCTATGTCCGTTCGAGGACGAACGTTTGTTTTAGAGGTGGAGATTGTGATGACCCAAAAGGTCATCCCGTGTATTTCTAGCTAAATCTGTGTTCCGAGGTCACGAGAACCTCCTTCTATCTCATCTCGATTTGCGTGCGAGCCGGGGCGTGTAGCCGGGAAGCCGTTATGAGAAAAACTAATGAAAATGATATTTTTATATTGAAATTTGAGTAAAGTCCCATGTATTTCTAGCTAAATCATTGAATTTGAGGTTTAATTTGATGTTTATGATGTTATTTTGGTGATTTGATTACACGAATAAGTTCGTAGGATGTTTTCGAGGTTGTGTGCACTTTTTTCTTGAAGTTCCGAGGGCTCGGGTGAATTTCGGGTAGGTCCCGTGGGGTTTTTAGGCTTAGAACAGGGTTGTTGCAGGTTCAGAGGAGTACAGGTCTCTAAACCCGCCAGTGCGGTCCGCGGTCGATTAGGTGTGGTTCACGGTGGGTCTTCGCAGCCGCGGTCGCCGTTGTGCGTTCCGCGGTAGGGGAGGCCTTCGCGACAGCAGTTGCTTTTATGCGGTCCGCGGTGGACCCTGAGGGGGGTGTATTTAAACGAGATTTTCAGTTATTTTTCATTTTTCAAAACCCTAAAAACATAAGAGGCGATTTTCCAAACACTCTTTCTCCTCCAAAACATTAGTAAGTGATTTCTAACTCATTTTCTTCAATCCTTAACTTCTTTTTACAAGATTTCATCCTAGAATATAGGATTTTCATGGTGGAATTGAGAACTTTTGGGAAAAACCTAAGAATATTGAAATTTGGGGAGTTAGACCTCAAATTGAGGTCGGATTCCAAAACCATTTATATATTCGGGCTCGAGGGTAAATGGATAATCGGGTTTTGGTCCGAATTTCGAGTTTGAACCGAGCGGGCTCGGGGTCGATTTTTGACTTTTTGAGGAAACTTTAGAAAATTCATTTTCATGCATTAGAATTGATTCATTTAGCATTTATTGATATAATTAAGTAACCTGTGGCTAGATACGAGCGAGTTGGAGGTGGAATCAAGAGGTACAGCGGTAGTTAAGGCTTGAATTGTGTTCTTGGCATCGAGGTAAGTGTTTGGCCTAACCTTAGATTGAGGGGATAGGTGTTAAGTCATGTGTGCTACGTGTTTATCCCATGTTCAATGTATAGGTGAGGTGACGAGTACCTATGCATTGTTGTCAAGCATGCCCGTGAGTCGGTCTTCATGATATGTGCTTTTCTACGTTATGTACTGTGTTATGAAGTAGATTTCATTTTTGAGGTTATTCAATTGTTGGAAGTACTTGGTTGTGCACATTGTTGATTAACTGTTCGGTTGAGGATTATTTTGTTAAGTTTTACACTTGAGCGATATTGATTATAGTTGTGTCCCTTGTCGGGACGGTATTTTGTTTCTACTATTGTTCCCTTGCCGGGATGTTGTGATTATGATACATGTTATTGATTTTCCTTGCCAAACTGTTGTTCTTGATATTGTTTGGGTGAGGAAGAGTGTAAAGCACGAAGGGTGATGCCGTGTATTTATTTGTTGCATTGTGAGGAAGAGTGTAAAGCATGAAGGGTGATGACGTGTATTTATTTGTTGCATTGTGAGGATGAGAGTGTAAAGCACGAAGGGTGATGTCGTGTCATGATTTAATATTTAAAAGCACGAAGGATAATGTCGTGCCATTTTATTTATTCATTGCATTGTGAGGATGAGAGTAAAAGCACGAAGGGTGATGCCGTATATTTATTTATTTATTTACTTGTTTTGGTGAGGATGAGAGTAAAAGCACGAAGGGTGATGCCGTGTACTTGTTTTGGTGAGGATGAGAGTAAAGCACGAAGGGTGATGTCGTGTACTTGTTTGTTCTATGTGTTTACTTCCGGTGTTATTTTTATACTTAGACTTTTTCTTCGTTCTGTGATTCGGTAATTGTTTCCCCTTGTCCTCAGCATGTTCTTCCCCGTTACAATTAACTGGTTATTTTTCTGCCGTTATTCCTATTATATATTATTTAATTGCACATGTGTTTATTAATTGTTGTGTCCTAGCCTCGTCACTACTTCGCCGAGGTTAGGCTCGTCACTTACTCAGTATATGGGGTCGGTTGTACTGATGCTACACATGCACTTCTTTATGTTATGCATATTACGGTACCGCACCAATGGACATTGATCGAGGGAGTATCATTCAGTCCACCGGAGACATTGAGGTAGACCTGCAGGCGTCCGCAGGCCTTGGCGTCCCCTTCCTTATTTCATTTCATTTCTGATTCTTGTACTTCAGAAACATATGTAGTATTTCTTTCAGACTATTTTGTGTACTATTGTTAGACGGTCTGTGAGTTGTGACTCCAAAGATCCGGGTTGGCTAATTTAAGTATTTTGTTAAGTTTGTGGATTTAGGTATGTAATCCCTTATTCTGTTCTTATTTTAAGCTGCTATTTATGGAAAGTTGTGTTTTTACCGGTTATTATTTAATAGTAAAGGTTTTTTTAATAATATGATTAAACACGTTGGCTTGACTAGCGGGTTCAACGTTAGACGCCATCATGGTCCCGATAGTGGGAATTTCGGGTCGTGACATATCTAAATACTCCTCTCTTCTGTTCTTCATCTTCTTCATCAGAATTCGACTATCAAATTCTAAGAATTGATCAATAACTTCATGGTATCAGAGCCTAAGAGCTCGTAATTCTAGATCGCGTAATCGATCGAATACAAATCAGAAAGATCAATTCAAAAATCTTGTGAACATGGATCTGTTCATCAACCACATGCAAGGGATCAAACAACTTTTGGAGTCTGTAATTCATCCATTGGAACTAGAAATCAGCCAATTGGAGTTGATTACAATCAACCCTCTGTTTCTTTCTCCAGCAGATGTGAGCGGTATTCATATCATATCGTTTCAACTCACAGGTATTGAGAATTACTCAATCTGGAATCGATATATGCGTGTGGCATTGTTAGGAAGAAATAAACTAGGACTAATTGATGGTTCATGTAAGAAAGAAAAGTTTTCAGAAATTCTGTGAACCACTGGGAGAGAGTGAATGCAATTGTACTTTCGTGGATTATGAATTCTGTGTCAAAAAATCTTCTAGGATGAATCATGTATGCTTTTTGTGCTCAAGTAGTTTGGGAGGATCTTTCTGAAAGATTTAACAAAGTAGATGATTCAAGTTCCTTTAATTTGCATAAAGAAATTGCAACAATGTCTCAAGGTACTGCATCTGTTTCTGTGTACTACTCAAGACTTAAAGATATGTGGGAGGAATTTGAAGCTCTAGTCCCTGCACCAGGTTGTGACTGTCCTAAGTCTAAAGATTTTGTAGTGTACCTTCAAAAACTGAAGTTGTATCAGTTCCTAATGGGACTTAATGATTCATATGCACAAGCAAGAAGTCAGATTTTAATGAGAAGTCCTGTTCCTACAGTTAATCAAGCCTCTGCTATGATAGTTAGTGATGGAGGCCAAAAATCAATATCAAATGCTACAGGAGTTCTAGGTGCAAATCCTGCAATGATGTGTGGTAGTTTTGATGCAGTGATGTATTCAAGGTCCACAGAAAATCAAAGGTTTAAGAGAAATTACAATGTTCAGTGTGATTTCTGTGAACTCAAGGGACATAGCAAAGAAAATTGCTATAAACTAGTGGGATATCCACATGACTATAGACCTAAAAAGGGAGAGCAGGAACTAATGCTGCTTATAGTGTCATTACTTATAATGTGGTGCAACAGAAAAACGGTGGTTTTAATGATGCAAGAGGTCCTTTACAAAATATCAATATGAACATAAGTCAAGGTTCTGAGGACAAAGGCTCAGTAAATGGTCTCAATTCTAATCAATTAAATCAGATGACTGGATCCACATTTACAAGGGAACAGTATGATCAGATACTTCAGCTTCTCAACTTGAACAAATCTGGAACCAGTCAGTCTTCAAGCACAGTGTCAACTCCTACAGCCAACACAGCAGGTATTAATTGTGCTCTGATGGTGTCCAACAATGTTCAAGAATGGATAATAGATACCAGAGCTACAAATCACATGGTAGCAAATTAGAATATGCTAAATGAATCTACTGTGTCTCAGTCTGAAAAACCAAAGAGGATTTTCATGCCAAATGGGGATATTTCCTATGTACTCATATGGGTGCTAGTACCATATCAGAAGGAAACATAGTTACAAATGTGTTTTTTGTTCCATCATTTAAATTCAATTTATTATCAGTTTCTAAACTGACAAAGGAATTACAGTGCTCAGCAACCTTCTTTCCTGATTTTTGTGTATTTCAGGAAATCTTCAGTGGGAAGGTGAGGGCGATTGGTAGAGATGATGATGGTCTCTACATACTAGAAAGACAAGCTATTGGAACATCCTTATCCGCTACAGTTGAAACTAAAGAAGATAGTCAGAATAAAACAACTACAACAAAAGAAGTGGCTCTGTGGCACAAGAGGTTTGGTCATGCTTCATCTAAAGTTCTTAAAAGGTTACTCCATAGTGAAAATGATGTTATAGTTGATACTATAAAACAATGTGTAGTTTGTCCTTGTGCTAAACAGTCAAGATTACCATTCCCTGTTAGTAGTATTAAAATTGTAAGCAAGTTTGATTTGGTTCATATGGATATATGGGGACCATAAAAGATTCCTACATATGATGGTAATAAATACTTCTTAACTGTAGTAGATGACTTTTCAAGAATGACTTGGGTGTTTTTACTTAAACAAAAGTCAGAAGTATGTGTTCTGCTACAACAGTTTGTGGTTTTCATCAAGACTCAATTTGACAAAGTTGTTAGAGTCATTAGAACTGATAATGGCACTGAGTTTATAAACTCAGTATGTAGTGAAATGTTCAAAAGTTGTGGTATTATGCATCAAACTTCATGTGCTTACACTCCTCAGCAAAATGGAGTTGCTGAAAGGAAGCACAGACATATTTTAGAAGTCACCAGAGCAATTAGGTTTCAAGCTGGAACCTGTAAGGTTTTGGGGTCATTGTGTAACTGTTGTTGTTTATCTAATAAATAGACTTCCAAGTAATGTCATCAACAATAAGACTCCTTATGAAAACTATATCAAAAATCATCCTTATATAATCATCTAAGGGTGCTAGGTTGTCTATGTTATGCAAAAATAGTTAACCAGCATGACAAGTTATCTTCAAGAACAAAAACTGTAGATCACATGGGATACTCAGAAACTCAAAAAGGATATATACTATATGACTTACAGAATATGGTATTTTTTGTCAATAGAGATGTAGTGTTTAGAGAAGATGTCTTTCTTTTCAAAAGGAAAGAAGACCAGTCAATGCCTATATTTCCAATATCCAACTCTCAGTTACAAGATATTCAAAGTTCTGTACCTGATACTATACATATACATAGTCAGACTTCAGTTCAAAATACAAACAATGGTGTGGAAACATAATTTGAGAACATCTGTGAACTCATACATGATAGTCAGCAGGTTAATGAAGAAAATGAAAATCAAGTCATAGACAACTTACAGGAAGAAACTCAAAACATAGACTCAGAAAGAGTTGAAGTGTCTCATACAGAACACATACAGGTTACAAATCTAGTACTACAAGCTAGATACAGAAGATCTGATAGAGAAAAAAGACCTCCTATATGGCTAAGTGACTTTGTATCCCTTAATGTTCATCAAGAGCTTCCATATTATATATCAAAGTATATCAGTTATGAAGGTTTATCCTCATCTTACCAAGCCTTCATTGCAACTTCTTCAAGTGTTACTGAACCTACAACCTATACAGAAGCTATAAAAGACTCTAGGTGGATAGAAGCTATGAAAGCATAAATTGATGCATTGCAAAGTAATCATACATGGGACATAGTTTTCCTACCAGCTGAAAAAATACCAATAGGATGTAAGTGGATTTACAAAGTCAAATATAAAGCCACAAGTGAAATTGAAAGATTCAAAGCTAGATTGGTAACAAAGGGATACAGCCAAAAAGAAGGAATTGATTATCAAGAAACCTTTTCACCAGTCATTAAAATGAAAACCGTCAGAACAGTATTAGCAATTGCAGCAAAAGAAAAGTGGCATATACACCAGATGGATGTATATAATACATTTCTTCAAGGAGATTTATATGATGAAATACACATGGAGCTTCCACAAGGATTTAAGAGCCAAGGGGAGAAGAATCAAGTATGCAGGTTCATCAAATCCTTATATGGCTTAAAACATGCTCCAAGACAGTGGAATGCAAAGTTAACTGAAGCTCTAACAAAGTCTGGTTTCAATCATAGTCAATTTGATCACTCTCTGTTTATGAAGAAGATTACTGAGGGTGTTACTTTGGTATTGGTATATGTTGATGATATGTTGATAATAGGTGATAGTTTAAAGTTGATTGAAGAAAACAACTTACAACAGGTGTTTAAAATGAAGGATTTAGGTGAGCCAACATATTTTTTGGGTATTGAATTTGCAAGATCTAAACAAGAGATATTAATGCATCAAAGGAAATACACACTGGAACTCATTTCAGAAATGGGATTAAGTGCTGCTAAACCTACTGCCACTCCTTTAGACAGCAATGCTAAACTTACAACAAGGGAATATGATGATCATCACAAAATTCAGTCAATTGATGATCCCCCAGCTGATATCAATTCATATCAAAGATTGATAGGCAGATTACTTTACCTTACAATGACCAGACCTGATATATCCTTCAGTGTACAAACTCTTAGTCAGTTTCTACAACAACCAAAGAAGTCTCATATGGAAGCAGCTATGAGGATTTTGAAATATATCAAGAACCAACTTGGAAGAGGGGTCTATTATCTAGCTCAAATAACAACAATATTACTGCCTACTGTGATGCAGACTGGGCAGCATGTCCAATTTCCAGAAGATCGGCAGGGTATCTAATTAAATATGGAGATTCCTTAATAGCTTGGAAATCAAAGAAACAATCGACGGTTTCTAGGAGCTCTGCAGAAGCTGAATATAGGAGTATTGCAGCCACAGTAGCTGAACTCATTTGGTTACAAGGACTAATGAAAGAAATGGGCATTGAGGTATCCTTACCTATTGAAGTATACAGTGATAGCAAAGCTGCCATTCAAATTGCAGTCAATCTTGTATATCATGAAAGAACCAAGCATATAGAGATAGATTGCCACTTTATAATAGAAAGAATAATACAAGGGTTGATAGTAACAAGATACATTCCTAGCAAGGATCAACCTGCAGACATACTTACCAAAGGACTTACGAGAATTCAACATGAACACTTACTGTCCAAGCTAGGAGTTCTAAATATTTTCTCACCTCCTAGCTTGAGGGGGAGTGTTGAGAAAGGGATAACTTAGTAGTTGTTAGTATGGGTAATTTAGTCTTTTCATGTATTCCTTATTATCGTTAGTTAGTTAGGCTTCCTAATTACGGTTAGTTAGTTAAGCTTCAATTAATTAGTTAATAGGTTAGATTATTAACTAATCGTATATATATTGTAATATACCGATTTTGAAGGTTAAGAAAATGAATGGATTCATTTTACTCTCCATTCTATCTCTCTCTACCTTCTCTCTAAAAACTCCCCTCTTCTGTTCTTCATCTTCTTCATCAGAATTCGACTATCAAATTCTAAGAATTGATCAATAACTTCACTATGCATCTCCAATATAATGAATACTTATTTGTAACCTTTTTCCCAAATTCTTAATACATTCATCTTGGTAGGTTAAATACTTTATAATAAGACACGTTCTGATAAACTATATTTGCAGTTTAGTGGCAACAAGCTTGATGGTGTGGAACAATATGATTGGAACAAGAGTGTTCATGTACGAAGAGAGAGATGTTAAATTATTGTTCTAAAACAACTGTTTCGGACCCTATATATGTGGTGGTGTTGGTGGCTAAAATTGTATTTGTAATGGACAAGATAGTAGCCCAATTCGTTACTGTTTAGATGCTAACTTGTTGCAATCTTGGATCGAGGATTTAAAGGTTATAGGTGTCTACAACAATATCAAGTTAAAAAATTCAATAATAATTGAGTTCACAATCAACTACATTTAATAGATTTCTTAATATAGCTACCGGAATCAGGTGAAAACGTCTTACGTTATAGATCCAACCGATTTGGAACAACAGTACGAAGCCTTTTCTTAGTCGCTACAATAGGGGTTGAAGTGTATGATTGATAAAGTGAGATAAGTATGAAGAAATGGGCTGTCTCTACTATGAGTTCCTAAACTTACTAAAAGGACGTCATCAATTGTTGAGTCATATTGAAAGCTTTTATGAGCAAGATGGACTCAACTGTGTAGTACACTTCATCTGGTTGAGAAGTGTGACTAATTAATGAAAGTTGTAATTAGAAAGCCGTTAAAGAGTAATCGAATTGAAGTGTACAATCACATTGATTACTGTTGATTGATCAAATTGTTAGCCTAAAACGCCTCCAAATACTTTTAATATGTTTTGATATTGTCCGTATTGAGTGTGGGCTCCTTTTTAATTTGTTTAGGATCATAAATTCCAAAAGTCTTCATTTTTTCTTAAACTCCGTGCCCAGTCAAACAGGTTCACATAAATTGGAACTGAGCGAGTAAGAATTAAGTAGAATCATTTTCTTTTACACTTTTCATGTGAGACTTGTTCCCACACGGGTAACGATCGTAAACCAGCTCGTAGACGGGCAAAGCCATTAGGCGGGGCCTCCACGATTTCACTATCTTCATATTCGTCCTGCCAAACTATTGACTCTAATACTAGTTGTTTCGATAAAACGGCTCAAAGATAATTTTTAATACGATATGATAATGTTCGATTTGGACTAAGCCCGCACATATTTTTCTAAAAGATCTTACACTATTAAGAATATCCAACACATTCTAATTAGAATATATTTCTTTTCTATTTTCCACGTGAACTTGATTCGTCCGCTCCTAAGCCAAGTGATATCCGTTATTATACAAAGTTGTGCTATTCATACTACGATGAAAACCTTATTGGACTTGGTCAGAATGATTTCCTTTTCTATCAAACTCCAAAAAGTTTATCATGGACGACTTGGTCAGAATTGTGTGGACATGACGCAATCTCGGTCGAGAATTGGATTAATCGTACGCGTGAGTCTAATATGGTGTGCGGCCCAATTTGGTACCACTTAGTGCTGTTAAAAGTTGGATACTTGTAGGGAAATGCAGCAAAATGGAGTCCAAATTTGGAAGAAAGAGATATTATTTTGCTATATAGATAGATTATATAACGGATATATATATATATATATATATATATATATATATATATATATATATATATATATATAGTACATAAATTATGTATATATTATATATTCATCGGCTATTTTTAATTTAAATGATTAGATGAGCGGCTATTTGGGTTAATTGTTCCTCTCTTTACTACTCCTTAAGTTTTATTTTGTGTATTTTAGTTTGATTTGGCATCAAAATCAAAATTGTAAAAGAATGTATTGAATTTTGTAATCTGAAAAGCAAAAAGTGTGTAATATACCGAAATTAAATACCCTTTAAATCCTGTAATTTTTAATCTTGCCATGTCATTTTTATAAGAGAATGTTATTAAGTATAGAATAAAAATATTAAAATTTAAAACTTACTAAACATAAAAAAGTTGTAATATTCTATTTGAGACAAATTTAAAAGAAAGTAAGAGATATAAATTGTAATGGCTGAAGTATAAGTTTCGAATTGTTTTAGCACGTGAATTAGAAAGACTTATCATATTAAGTCATGAAAAAAAGAAAGCTGGACGTTTTTGCACAATAATGTTACACTAATCTGTTTTTTAGGAGGAAGACAAGCAATTACAACAAAATTCAAAAATCGCTCTTCTTTTTTTCCGTGTCAAGACAAGACAAGTTGTGAATCTTTTACACTATAACTTTTAATATAAAGGACTTGATTATGGTATGGGAAGATCTAGGATTCTCTTAAGAGTTGTGCCCTCCACCAGAATAATTGCTGCTATGTCCAGAGGAAGAAATGCTAGGTCAATGATTTTGAAAAAATTATTATAGCATCAAATCAGTCAAAATATACCAACTGATAACCGTCTATAAAAGATAAGATTAGTCATAACCTACGAAATAACATAAGTTACATATTATAAGAGGTTAAATACACTGATAGTATAAAAAATAATTCTTTACATTATCAATATGTATAAGTTAATTTCTTAAGTTTTGTGCCCCTTGATATAAAGAATTTCTTGCACTATTAGGTCACCTTACCTAGTGTAGTAGAAACTCTACATTGTTTCACATTTTGAGCAGGCTTTTCTATAAATATCATTTGGATGACCTAATAGTGTAAGAAATTCTTTATTTTGGCGTGCATAAAACTTAAACTCTTTTATTAATTTAACCTTGATGCCACGGTGTGTCTGCCACATGCCAACTCTTCAAACCATATGACAAGAATCAATTCTGGTATCCTTCATCAGTAATTTGTATCTGTTAGAGGGCTCCTCATAGTCATAATCTCGTAGTAATAGCACAAAGGAATGGAAAAAAAAAAAAAATCGCCTCTGGTTGATGCTCATAAGGAAAATTTCAGCTCCCACAAACTTTTTCAAGTTTTGCTCCGGTGGTAGGTAATAATTGTGTATTTTAGTTGGTTATCCACTCTAATTTATTGCACTTTTATTGTGTTTGAGCTTTAATCGCTAGTGTTTTGCACTTATTGTGTGTTTTATGCCTTGTAGGAGCGATTATGAATTATGTAGATGTTGTGGAACTAATTCGAGCTATGTTGAATTTTGAAGTCTGATTAAAAGCCCAAGGGATTAAGCCGGAATCGTGTTCGGGGGTCGAGGATCAATTCTGGACGTCAAAATTCAAGGAAGAAGCAACTGCTGAAGAAATGTACTAGTGCGAGGCACTGTGCGACGCATTAGTGCAAAGTTTAGTCAGAAATCTCCAAGTTCAGAGACTAAGTTTTCTGTAGTCTAACATGAAAAAGGATTAGTGCGACGCACAGGGCGACACATGGAAAGTATTAAGTTTGCGAGTTTTCCTATTTCAGCTAGCAAAGAGAGATTTCGTCTGGGTCCGACCCTACTTGGTATAGATACATGAGAAAACGTTTTTTTCTTGAATTTTGGACACACATTAGATCTAGAGACACACGAGAAACATTCGGGAGCAAGGATATCTCATATTTCTTCATCTTTTCTTAGTATTTTCAATTATCCAACACTTATGAATTTGTTTGATACTATCATGAGTGGCTAAAACCCATAGTTCTGGGGTTGTGATTTAGCCATGAATATTGTTGTTTAACGTTGACTTAACCTTGATTATTATTCACTCATATATGGTCCTTTCTTCAATTCTGTGATTAATTACTTAATTGTCTATCCAGCAGTTAGGTTCTATTAACTACCTACACTATGTTTGGGAAAATCATGTTTAGATTAGAGAAGAATTGAAAAGAGTGCGATCTTAACTATGAGGGCGGAGGGGGGCGGTGTCACGACCAAAATTCCCCTTTGTTGGGTATCGTGATGACACCTAGTCTTAGGGACTAGGTAAGCCTAACATTTATTGAATAAGAGTAAAAATAAGAAAATTTAACAGTCTTGATATAGAAATCTTTACAAAATTTATAATTTCCCAAAACCGGTAGTACAAGTCATAAGCTCTACAGAGTTTACTACAACTTCTAAATACAATTGTTTGGAAGTAAGTAAAAACTGTGTGAATACAAAAAAAAATAGGAAGGTGACTCCGAAGCCTGCGAACGCGGTGACAGGTTTACCTTGAGTCTCCTCAGCAAGAATGTGCACAGCTACTAACGATCAATAACTGGGACTGCACAGAAATGTGCAGAAGTGTAGTATGAGCACACCACAATGGTGTCCAGTAAGTATCAAGACTAACTTCGGTGAAGTGGTGACGAGGACTAGTCAAGACACCCACTGGTCTAATAAATTGAACAAGCACAAGTATAGGAATAGGTGAACATGATATCTATCTAAAGACTACGCGATACGGCTAACATATGGCAACTGCAATAAGGAAGGAATAACAGCAAGTAATAGCGAAACACCATAATAAGACGCGAAAGAGTGAACGAAAACACAACCCAAATCCGAAAATAACAATACAGTAAATACAAATAGTAACTAAGCAACTGCGATAGTTTTCACATCAGGTCTCAGCCAACAAACCCCAATAAGTTAGTCAAATCCTTCAAGTGTAAACATTCACCCGTAAGTTTTTAAAATTGAGGTATTTAGGATATAATCCTTTCCAATAAGAAATTCTTTTTGAAATATATTTCCTTCAAATAGATATCCTTCAAACATAGTTCTTTCAAGATAATAAACTTTCAAATATAAACTTTTCAAATAAATATCCTTCAAACATATTTCTTCCAAGATCAATACTTTTCAAATATAAGCTTTTCAAATAAATATCCTTCAAACATAGTTCTTTCAAGATCAATACTTTTCAAATATAAGCTTTTCAAATAAATATCCTTCAAACAAAGTTCTTTCAAGATAAATATTGTTCAAATATAACTCCTTCGAATAAATGTCTTTCAAACATAATTCTTTCAAGATGAACACTTTTCAAAATATAACTTTTCAAGTAAATATCCTTCGAGTATAAGTCGCCATGTGACACCAAAGCATAGAAGGTTAGCAGCTCCAAACACAGATATAACAACAGGAAAATCTACCGAGATATCGTCTCCTAGTCCCGAATTATCCATGCAGTACGGGGGGGATCTCCCTGAATACGTCCGTAGTCACAAAATAAATATGCAATACAGGGGGATCTCCCGGAATATGTCTGTAGTCCCAAAATAAATATTCAGTGTTGGGGGTCTCCCGGAATACGTTCGTAGTCCCAAAGTAAATATGCAGTACAGGGGGATCTCCCAGAATATATCTGTAGTCCCAAAATAAATATGTAGTGTTGGGGTATCTCCCAGACTACATCTGTAGTCCCAAAGTAAATATGCAGCACAATGGGATCTCCCGGAATACGTCCGTAGTCCCAAAACAAATATGCAGTGATGGGGGATCTCCCGGAATACTTCCGTAGTCCCAAAGTAAATATGCAGCGCAACCAACAAACAACGGTTATAGCACGGCAGAAACCTCGTGCATCACCACAACAAGTACAAGCAACAATGACAGTAATACAAAGTACGTCGAGTAAATCAATACAAGAACTTTAAATCACAAAGAAACGGTAGAACTCATTCACAAGGAATAATCACGGTAAAGAATGCTAGGGGTAAAGAGAACAACTTAACCAGGGAAAACAAACATGTAGCAACGAATCCACAATATTCAAGTTAACAATAAGAAGCCAACACGAGTCATATAGTTTCAAATAAAGGCAAGTCGACTAAGATATAATTTATCTAAAATCCTTTTGAGGTCGAGCAATTATGAGAGATATTCAACAACTCAAATAAGGATAGCAGCATAACTCTAATTAAGAATAAACAATTATATGATGAGATAATAATAATTTCAATTAAAGATAAGCAGTTATGAAAATATAGCATGACAATAGAAGAGGTAAAATCTTCGGTTAAGTCAAATCAGGGTCAAGTAGACAGTAAGGGTGAATCCTAAAGCAATTATCTCTAATCAAATCACGTAGAGGTGAAACTTGAAAATAGGAACTCAACGTATCAAGAACAACTTCATACACGGTGAATATAAGGACCTAGGAACCCTAAAAGACAACTTCTCACAAATAAGTCCGAGCACAAACTCGTCACCTCGCGTACACGGACTACAATCAACGTAGAAGACTCAAATCCTAATGGGTAGTTCCCCCACACAAGGTTAGGCAAGATACTTACCTCGAACTGCTCAAATCAATCATAAACTGGTCTCTTACCACGAGTATCCAACTCCGAATGGCCCAAATCTAATCAAATCAACTGCATAATGTAAATATAACTACAAGTAACTACTTTAGCTAATGAATTCGAAGCTAAGGAATGAAAATAGAAAAAACGCCCAAAAAGTCTCCCCGAGCCCACGACTCGGAATCGGGTAGAAGTTACCATTTTAGAACACCCATTCACTCACGAGACCACTCGTCCAAAAATTATATAATCTGACGCCTAAAAATTGATCAACACTCAAAAATGCGATTGGGGAATTGTTCCCCTATTTCCCCACATTTCTCCCTCAATTTCGTTGATTAAATGAAGAAAACTACAATAGATTAATGTAATAAAACCAAATTCGAGAAAGAAATTGATACCCACAATATTCCTATGAAAATACCTCAAAGAATCGCCTTCTTCCGAGCTCAAAATAAAAATGGAGTGAAAATGAACTAACCCTCGATTTCAACCCCTTTCTGCCCAGCGATCTTCGCACCTGCGACTATTCTTCGCACATGCGGTCTCGCGCCTACAGAACATTCATCGCGGGTGCGGAATTCACTTAAAGGGACAGGTACGCATCTGCGGAGATAAGGCCGCACATGCGCGCGCCTGCAGAGCCTTGTCCGCCCTTGCAGAGCTTTATCCGCGCCTGCGAGCCTTCTGCGCATCTACGGGTATCGCAGATGCGGAACCTACTCGCACCTGCGACGCCATGACAAACTCCCAATCCTCAAATTTGCGCTAAAATCTCCGCACGTGCGAGTCTGCACCTACGGCCTCCCCTCCACAAGTGCGAAACACCTGAACCAGCGAAAACTCAGAATTTTCCTAAGTTCAACTTGAATCCGTTAAGCATCTGAAACACACCCGAGGCCCCCAGGACCTCAATCAAACATACCAACAAATCCTATAACACCATACAAACTTATTCGAGCCTTCAAACCACATCGAACAACATCAAAAACATGAATTAAGCACGGATTCAAGCCTAAGAAACTTTGAATTTTCCAAATTCAACCAACGACGCCGAAACACGTCGAACCTATTCCGAATGAATCCAAATTTCACACACAGATCACAAATGACACTACGAAACTACAACCACTTACAGAATTCCATTCCAAGCTCGATATCAAAATTTTTACTACCGGCCGAAATCGCCAAAATCCAACGTTCGTCAATTCAAGCCTAAATCTACTACGGACCTCCAAAACATATTTCGGATGCGCTCCTAAGACAAAATCACTTTAAGAGGATATACAAGATCTTATGCCTCCGAATGGAACTTGAATTCTCAAAATGACCGCCCGGGTCATTACAAGCGGATTTGTGGTTAGGATAGGAATCTACCAAGTCACCGTGCTTAATTAAATATCGTAATCTTAATGAGTTCTTAATAGATTGATTTCATAGGAATATAGGCGTTAATCTATTTTGAATAGGCAAGTAGTACTTTGGGAAAAGGTTATGAGAGCAATTGTTCGATTAATTAGCAACCATAAGTGAATTGTATGAAAGGGATAGTTAAATAGAACACAATATGATTGGTGAATCGATCACAAACCCTGGAATATTGTCTCTACTGAATACACAACAACTGTTTTGTTGCTCGATAATTTAGTTACTACTTAGAATTCTAGTTTAGTATAATTAAACTTTTGAACTCGAATTTGCTGGACTAAATAACAATCTTGGTGAATTTAGTGGGTAGTTGATACAAGTCTCTGTGGGTTTGTCACCCGACTTATCATTTTATTACTTGCACGATCACGTATACTTGCGTATGCATTTGAGAGTAACAAGTTATCGGCGTTGCTGCCGGAGACTTGAATATTGACTACTTTCTAGTTTTTTCTTTCATTGTTTATTTCATCAAGTCTAACGTTACTTAATGCTCTGATCTCGGGAACTTTGATTAAATGCGCAGGGTCAAAATCCATGACAGACTTCAAGGCTTAGACCCCAAACCTGAGAGAACATTCCATAGGAGGTTGAGGGAAGCAAGGGATACAAATAATCTTCAGGCACTTGCTCAATTTCCTGTGAACATAGCAGAGGAGCAACATACGGTTGTTCAGGAGGTGGCGATGCCCAACATTGCTAATGTAACCTCCAACATTGCGAAGCCCATAATCACTGGGCACTTTAAGCTGAAACAGAGCATGATCCAGCTACTACATGCGAATGGACAATTTATGGGTCTTCCACACTAGGATACACAACAGGACATCCTGAACTTCTTGGAGATTAGTGATACTTATATCACAAACAGAGTCACTCCAGACTATGTAAGGCTCACACGTTTCTCGTTCTCTCTGTTGGGAAAAACCAAGCAGTGGCTGAAGGCATAGCTAACTAATTCTATTACATCATGGAATGATCTGGCAAGGAAATTTTTGGCAAGGTTCTTCCCTTCAGGAAAAACTGCAAAGATCATAAGTGAAATAGTCGGATTAAAATAGAAAGCGGGGGAGTCTTTATACTCAGTTTGGGAGAGGTTCAAAGGGCAGACAAACGAAGTGTTAGCTCACACTTTGGGAGAAGAGCTACATCCTGAGATAAGATTATGGTAGATGTTGCAGCTGGAGGTCAAGTACTGGAGAAAAGCTTTGATGAGATATATGGGTTATTGAACAAATTCTCCAACAAAAATCCTGATTGGCAAGGAGAAATGGTCAGACACACGGTGCAAAAATCTGCAGGGGTTCTCGAGTTAGATGTCATCTCGGCATTATCAGCGCAGATTTCCACATTGACCAACCAAGTCAATTAGATGACCTAAGTTATTAACAAGCAACAAGACCCACCAGTGTAACAGGTTCAATTGTTTTGTGAAGTATGTGGAGAGGGTCATACGAGCGACTTATGCCCAGTTAATCCAGGGTCTGTCTATTTTGTGGGTAATGCAAATAGGGGCCAGACAAACCAGTATGGGAACAATTACAATCATAACTGGAGGAACCAACCAAACTTCTCTTGGGGTGGAAACCAAGGTGCTCAGAATTAATACAAGCCACAAGCACCTCAACAACAATATAGACCACCTCAGGCTAAACAATATGCAAACTCGACGAGTCACCTTGAGGAAATGATGAAGAAATTTATGGCTGACCAGCAGGCCCAAACAACAGAGATAATGAAGAAAGTAATGGTTGATCAGCAGGCCCAAGCCGCAACAATGAGAAATTTGGAGTGACAAATGGGACAACTTACTAATGCCCAAAATACTCGACCAATTGGAGCTCTTCCTAACGATACTGAGGCTAATCCTAAGGCATCTATTAATGTTGTGTCATTGAGGAATGGGAGACAGTTAGAAGAAGTCCAGTCGAAAAAGAGAAAATAAGTGACCTTTAATCAGAAGCCAGCTACTATAGAGTCAGAATCAGAAAAATCAAAGGAGTAAGAGAAGCCAACTGAAGAGGCGGTGGCTAAGAAACCCCCACCATTAGTTGCATGTCCACCACCTCTATTCCCTCAAAGATTGCAGAAAGTGAAGGATAATTCCGCGTATAAAAAGTTTCTTGATATTTTGAAGTAAGTGCAAATCAATATTCCACTGGTAGACATCCTGCAAGAAGTGCCCAAATATGCAAAATACATCAAGGACATAGTGGAAAATAAAAGGAGGTTGACTGAATTCGAGATTGTGGCACTCAATGAGGAATGTAGCTCTAGAATCCAAAGCAAGCTACCTCAGAAATTGAAGGATATGGGTAGTTTCACTATCCAAATCTCGATTGGTAAGCATGCAGTCGGGCGAGGTTTGTGTGATCTTGGAGAGAGCATCAATTTGATGCCGCTATCTGTGTTCAGATAATTGGTGTTGGGTGAGCCACGCCCAACACCGATAATCTTACAGTTGGCTAATCGCTCCCTTGCTCATCCTGAAGGAGTGATTGAAGATGTGTTAGTTTAAGTGGGTTTTTTTATATTCCCTGTTGATTTCATTATCTTGGGCTACGAGCCTAATCAGGAAGTCCCATTTATTTTGGGGCATCCATTCTTAGCCACGAGCCGAGCTATTATTGATGTATGCAAAGGAAAGATGACGATGAGAGTCGGTGATAGTATTCAATGTGTATAGATCACTCAGATTGTCAGCCCACTATGAAGAGCTATCCATGATTTCTGTGGTGGAAAGTGATGCTACGTCATTGGTACCTTAGATGAGCCCCATAGATACTCTTGAACAAGCATTGATTGGGGACAAGAAGACAGTGAAGATGAAATGATGGGAGAAATTGAGCAAGTACTTGACATGTCTTGCAGTTATGTCAATGGGTTTGGGAGATTTGAGGAGTTGGAAAGGCTTATCACTCTGACCCCTCCTAAGTCATCTATTAAAGAAGCTCTAAAGCTAGAACTTAATCCCCTTCCAGCGCATTTGCGCTATGCTTATTTGGGAAACTTTGAGACATTTCCAGTGATTATCTCATCCGGATTGACTAATGTACAAGAATAGAAACTGCTCAGAGTACTTCGCGAACATAAAAAGGCTATTGGGTGGACAATTGCTGACATCAAGGGAATCAGTCCATCGTTTTGCATGAATAAAATCTTTCTAGAAGATGGACACCGCCCCAGTGTTAAGCACCAAAGGATATTAAATCCCATTATGAAAGAGGTCGTGAAGAAGGAAGTAATCAAGTGCTTGATGCAGGTATCATCTTTCCTATCTCTGACAGCAACTGGGTAAGCCTAGTGCAATGTGTGCCCAAAAAGGGGGGATGACTATGGTAGAGAATGAGAAAAATGAGATAATTCCTACTCGCACTGTAACAGGGTGGAGAGTTTGTATTGATTACTGAAGGCTAAACAAAGAAACCTGCAAAGACTATTTCTCACTTTCATTCATTGATCAAATGTTGGACAGATTGGCGGGTCATGAATATTATTGCTTTCTTGATGGTTATTTGGGGTACAACCAGATTGTCATATGCCCAGAGGATCAGGAGAAGACCAGTTTTACTTGTCCTTATGGAACTTTCGCCTTCAAGCATATGTCGTTTGGTCTTTGTAATGCACAAACCACTTTCTAGAGATGCATGATGGCTATTTTCACTGATATGGTGGAAATATTTGTGGAAGTCTTTATGGATGATTTTTCAGTCTTTGGGTCTTCTTATGACGACTGTTTGAAGAATTTGAGCAAGGTGTTAGCCCGTTGTGAAGAAACAAATCTAGTGTTGAATTGGGGAAAGTGCCATTTTATGGTGCCGGAAAGCATCATGTTGGGTCACAGAGTGTCTAGAAGCGTCATTGAAGTTGATAAGACGAAGGTGGAGGCGGTTGCAAAATTACCTCCACCCATTTCACTTAAGGGTGTTCGGAGTTTCTTAGGACACACAGGGTTCTATCGGCGCTTTATAAAGGATTTTTCAAAAATTGCTACTCCTTTTTGCAGGTTGCTTGAAAAGAACGTAATTTTTAATTTTGATGAAATCTACCTCAACGCATTTGAAGAGCTCAAAAAGAAGTTGGTGGATGCCCCCATTATTGCGGCATCAGATTGGTCCTTACCATTTGAACTTATGTGTGACCCAAGTGACCATGCTATTGGGGCTGTGCTAGGCTAGAGGAAAGACACCGTGTTTTATTCCATCTACTATGCGGTAGGACCCTTGATGATGCACAACTGAATTACACCACCACTGAAAAGGAGTTGTTAGCCGTTGTGTGGGCCTTTGAGAAATTTCGGGCATGTTTTTGCGGAACAAAAGTCATAGTCCATACCAATCATGCAGCAACCATTATCTATTTACAAAAAAAGAATCTAAGGCTAGATTGATGCGCTGACTTTTGTTGTTGCAAGAATTTGATGTAGAAATACGATATCGACGGGGTACAGAGAACCAAGTAGATGACTGTCTATCAAGGATGGAAAATCATGACCGCGTGGAGGAGGGTGGAGAAATTAAAGAGGCATTTCCTTATGAGAAACTTTTTTCTATCACCCAAGACCCTCCCAAATTGTACGCGGACTATGTGAAATATCTTGTGAGTGGGGAACTTCCTCCTGAAATTGGATCTGAAGTTTGAAAGAGGCTTCTACATGATGTGAACTTCTACTACTGGAATGAGCCATACTTGTACAAGAAGTGTGCTGATCAGTTGATGAGGAGATGCATTCCAGAAAAAAGGGTGGAATTAGTGTTGTATGATTGTCAGGCATCACCTTGTAGGGGCCATCATGGAGGCGATAGAACAACTGCAAAGGTATTACAGTCTTTTGGCCAACATTATTCAAGGATACCCATGCATTTGTTAAGAAGTGTGACATGTGTCAAAGAACAAGAACAGTTACAAAGAGGCATGAGATGCCTTTGAATAACATCCTGGAGGTCGAGATTTTTTATGTGTGGGGGAGAGATTTTATGGGACCATTCCCTTTGTCTAGAGGAAACAAATACATCTTGCTAGCAATTGACTATGTGTCAAAATGGGCAGAGGCGATCGCATTGCCAACAAATGGTGCCATGGTGGTAGATGTGTTTGTGAAAAAGAATATATTCTCGAGGTTTGAGACTCCATGTGCCTTGATTAGTGATGAAGGGACAAATTTTTGCAATCGGTTGTTGAATAATCTTCTAGCTAAATACGGATACCGTCATAGAGTTGCTACAACATATCATCCTCAAACAAGTGGACAAGCTGAGGTGTCTAACAGAGAAATAAAGTAAATCTTAGAGAAGACGGTGAGTGTGAATAGGAAAGATTGGGCTGCAAAGTTAGATGATGCCTTGTGTGCATATAGAATTGCATAAAAAATGCCAATTGAGGCATCGCCGTATAAACTCGTTTATGGGAAGGCATGTCACTTGCTGTTGAACTTGAACACAAAGCGTACTGGCCATTAAAAAATTAAATATGGACCTTGAAGCCGCGGGTGAAGATACTCTTGCAGTTGAATGAGTTAGATGAGTTCAGGCTGCACTTTTATGAAAATGTTACAAAGAGAAAACGAAAATATGACATGACAAGTATATCAAGCCACGTCACTTCGAGCCAGCAACTGGTATTATTGTTCAATTCTAGGCTCGAGTTGTTTCCTGGGAAGTTAAAATTGAGATGGTCAGGCCCATTTGAGGTGGTCAGAGTCACTCCTTATGGTGCAATTGAGTTGCATGCTTTAAATGGTGAAAGGATTTTTTAGTGAATGGACAAAGAGTCAAGCACTATTGGGGAGGAATAATTTATCGTGAGAAGACCAATGTTGTACTCGCTAATGAGTAAGCGAGGCCCTACGTCGTGCCGTGATGTTAAATCAGGCGCTTGTTGGGAGGCAACCCAGCTTTACTGTTTTCTTTTGTTTTAATTTTTTATTGTATTATTTTTGTAGTGGTTGTTTTGATGTTGTAGGATTGTAAGCATAGTAAGAAAAGCCATTGGAAGGGTGCAAAAAAGCGAGCTAGATGGTGAGAACTAAGTGTGGGGTGCCCACACAAAGGAGCATACCTGGGGGAAGTCTGAGTACATCTGAGCTGCTAATTCTTCAGTCTTTGACCTATCAGGGAGTCTCTTTTACACTCTTGTTATTTATAGTGTTCATTGAGGATGTTGCACAATTTTAAGTGTGGGCTGAGGAGATTGTCTAGGTGATTTTCTATGCTATCCTAGCTTAATTGTGGTATTCCTTCTTATTGTGGTGATGCAAAGAAAAAAAAAATGAAAATTGAAAAAAAAAATCAAAAAATTTGGACTTTTCTCGACGATGGATTTTGTTGACAGTTATCTTGAGGGATTAAAGTCCAATAAAAATAATTTCTTTGTAGGTAGTGTAATAATTTTCCCTTGGCTTTTCTTTGTGCTACGGTTCTTTTCCAAGGGTTTTGTTTTAACCGGGTATAGTTAGTTGTATTTTTTTAGGAGTAGGAGCCAGTGTGCTGTGATTGGAATTGAAGCAATATCTCTTTACTTTGTTATTCCTTGAGAATAGTGAGTACTTTGGTTGTGACGCTTAGGCTCAGCTTTGACTCTTGTATAAGTACCTTAAATTGTATGATCTTAACTTTGCTTAACTGCTTTGACTAGAGTGTCTTGATGAGTCCAATCCTGAGTGACTTATGTGCCATGTGTGTGTGAGGTTTGTGTGTTATTCTGTGCATTGCATTTTATCTCTAGAACTTGCGCCGTGTATTTGCAAAGTGAAATAATAGTAGTTTTGTTCAGTCTTGGAAGTGATATAGGTGTTTCTTTGTTGAGATAGATATATATATTTTACTCGCATAATGTTATGTATTGTAGTTAACCCTTTGAGCCTATAATCCTATTTCTTTGGCAACCACATTACAAGCCTTACTCATTTGTTTGAATTAACCATCTATTTGAACTAGTTCACCTCTCATGAGCACTTGAATTGTAATGAACTTTGTAAAAGTTAAAGTGTGGGGTGGTTGGTTTGGTTTTTGAGTGGAACTAATGAAATAAGGAGAAAGGTGCACTATTTTTACAAAGTAAGAGCCACTTGGATTGAAAAGAAAGAAAAAGAATAATTGTATTATTGTGAAAAATATTCTTTGATAGTGGTGACTCTTGATGTAATTGTGCTTAAAGAAGTATGTAGTTAATATACATTGATGTGAATGTGGAGTTATGGTTTGACATAAGTGTGGGGTTTTAAATGTTAAAGTGCATGTATTAAAGTGCTTAGGGATGTGTATTCACTCTTATATCCAAATGTATCCTACCCGACCCGCAGACTACACAACAACCAATTAAAGTCCTACTTGAGCTTAGACTGAATGAGCTCGATTCGTGTAACAATACACTACGGGCAAGCCTATGGTGCATATTTTGTGGCATATGAATGTTGTTTCTGAGAGTGATGGAATTCTTTTTATCTTGAGTTCCTAATTGTTCTTAGATTTTATTGAGTGTGGAACTACTCTCTTTTGTTGTGTGAGGGCACTTAAATCATAAAGGAAAGGTAATGCTTGACCTCTACATTAGAGTAAGTGAGCGGGTTGTAAAAAATGCGTGGTGCTTGTCAGCCAAATATTGAGGTGATGATGTTACACTATTGTGCTTAGTCTATTTTAAATATTCTTGGTATAATGAGTTAGGAAGATTGTTTTAAAATGTTGTGGCTATATAAAATGTCGTTTGATTTCTCGAGGATGAGCAATGGTTTAAGTGTGGGTGTTGATGGTAGGCTATAATTGCGTATTTTAGTCGCTTATCGCACTCTAATTTACTGCACTTTTATTGTGTTTGGGCTTTAATCGCTAGTGTTGTGCACTTATTGTGTATTTTATGCCTTGTAGGAGCGATTTTAAGTTATGTAGATGTTGTGGAACTAATTCGAGCTATGTGGAGCTTTGAAGTCTGAGTAAAAGCCCAAGGAATTAAGTCGGGATCGTGTTCGGGGGTCGAGGATCAATTCTGGACGTCAAAATCAAGGAAGAAGCAACTGCTGAAGAAATACACTAGTGCGAGGCACTATGCGAGACACTGTGCGATGCATTAGTGCAAAGTTTTGTCAGAAATTTCCAAGTTGAGAGACTGGGTTTTTTGTGGTCTGGCAGGATAAAGCATTAGTGTGACGCACATGGCGACGCAGGGAAAGCATTAAGTTTGCAAGTTTTCCTATTTCGGCTAGGAAAAGGAGATTTTGTCTAGGTCCGACCCTACTTGGTATAAATACATGGAAAGCGTAATTTTCTGGACTTTTGGACACACTTTAGACCTAGAGACACACGAGGAATATTCGGGAGCAAGGATATCTCAGATTTCTTCATCTTTTCTTAGTATTTTCAATTATCCAACACTTATGAATTTGTTTGATACTATCATGAGTGACTATAACCCATAGTTATGGGGTTGTGATTTAGCCATGAATATTGTTGTTTAACGTTGACTTAACCTTGATTACAATTCACCAATATATAGTTTTTTCTTCAATTATGTGATTAATTTCTTAATTGTTTGGCCAGCAGTTGGGTTCTATTGACTATCTATGCTATGCTTGGGAATGCATGTTTAGATTAGAGAAGAACTGAAGAGAGCACGATCTTAACTCTAGGGGGGAGGGGTTGTGGTTAGGATAAGAATAGACCTATCACCGTGCTTAATTAAATATCATAATCTTAATGGATTGATTTCATAGGAATATAGGCGTTAATCTATTTTCAATAGGCAAGTGGTACTTCGGGAGAAGGCTATGAGAGCAATTGTTCGATTAATTAGCAACCATGAATGAATTGTATGAAAGAGAGAGTTAACTAGAATACAATATGATTGGTGAATCGATTACAACCCTGGAATATTGTCTCTACTGAATACAACAACAGTTTTGCTGCTTGATAATTTAGTTACTACTTAGAATTATTGTTTAGTACAATTAAACTCTTGAACTCGAATTGGCTCGACTGAATAACAATCTTGGTGAATTTAGTGGGTAGTTGATACAAGTCTCTGTGGGTTCGACACTCGGCTTATCATTTTATTACTTGTACGACCACGTTTACTTGTGTGTGCGTTTGAGAGCAACATGCTCTCAGTCAGAGGCGGATCTAGGATTTCTAGTACATGGGTGCACTACTAAAAAAAAAAGAGAAAAAAAAAGTATTAAGTGGGAATTGATTCCTCTTCCTCTTGGTAAATAACTCAACTTTCAACCAAGAGCACCATTGAACCTTCTTGGAGAATAGGTGCCAACAGAGGCGGATCCAGAATTCGAAGGTTGCGGGTGCCACTATTTTATGCATATAATATACCTAC
>ML254884.1:4166-54266 GCA_005239495.1 Nicotiana undulata | reverse complement strand
TCCTTTGGAATTCAACTCCGGAACGATATTATCTAGACATAATTAACTCAAGTATATCAATAATGGCTCAATAACACAATCTCATAGCCTAAATACACAATTCCTATCATTCTTCCAAAAATTCCAAAATTCGCCCCCGGGCCCACTTGGTCCAAACACGAGGTTCGGACCAAAACTCGATCACCCATACCCCCACGAGTTAGAATATATAATTTGTTTTGAAATCCGACCCCAAATTGGGGTTGAATTACCCAAAATTCCCAAAAACCTAACTCTACCCAAAACCCCTAATTTCTACTTTGATTTTAGGATTTTAGGCCTAGATTCTAGTGATTATGGAAGAAAAATGGAAGAAATCGATGTTAGAAACACTTACCCAAGAGGCTATTGCGGAAGAATTGGCTTGGGGGTCTTCAATGGAGGTTGGAGGAAGGAGAAAGTGACAGAAATATGAAAATCCCGTATAGTATTCTGTTTTGGGGTTGAAAATATAACTGGGCATTTTTAATGCTATGCGGTCGCGGAACAAGAGGTGCGATCGCATAGAGGCAGGTTCACTTAAGCTCTGCGATCGCACAGGGCAATTCTACCCGGCCCCAAACCCCCATGCTAACCTCTGTGCGTTCGCAGCATCCCACCTGCGTTCGCACAGTACTAATCCTAGACCCTCCGCGATCGCGCCCATTGAGGTGCGCTCGCACTGAACATTTTGACACCTGACCTCCGGCTTAACTCTATGCGATCGCATCCCTTCCCACGCGACCGCATAGACTAAATTACCAGACACCGGAAACTGAACCCAAAATACCAGATTTTTGCACTTTAACTCACCCCGTTAGCTACCCGAAACTCACTCGAGACCTCGGGTCTCAAAACCAAAATTACACACGACTCCCAAAACATCCTACGGACTTATTCAAGCATTTAAATCACCAAGATATCATCAAAATCATCGAATTAAACCTCAAAACTCGTAGAATTTTCTTAAAAATTCATAAAGCTTAATTTTTCCAGTTTTGATCCGAAATACGTCATTTCAAGTCCGTTTTACACCAAATTTCACAGATAAGTCACATAACATATATTAAACCTGTTTCGAGCTCCGGAACCATAATATGGGCCCGGTAACACGGTTTTCACATCAAAGTCCATTTTAAAAAACCTTTATTATTTTCAGAAAATAATTTTCTTTAAAAATTCATTTCTCGGGCTTGGGACCTCGGAATTTGATTCCGGGCATACGCCCAAGTCCCATATTTCCTACGGACCCTCCGGAACCGTCAAATCACGGGTCCGGCTGCGTATACCAAAAATATTGACCAAAGTCAACTCTATTCAATTAATTATTATAAAATTCTATTTTTATCAAGTTTTCACATAAAAGCTTTCCGGCTACATGCCCGGGCTGCGCACGCATATCTATGTGAGATTAATGGAGGCATTCAGAGTCTCGGGACACAGATTTAGCTGGATTAACTTAGGATGAACTTTTGGGTCATCACATTGAATCATGCGGTATATTATGTGATTTCATCTTGGATTCGGATATGGCATGATACATCGTGTTCATACTATTTCAGCTCATAGTCGTGGAAATGTGATCTTGTAAATTATTTCAGAAGTGGAAACTTGGTTCTAAGGTTTATGAGTCAGGATTGGATTTCAAAATTTCAACTGTGTGGTGGTATTGGACCTATATGGGGTAGGGTGACGTGGGATCACCTCTGAATATGTGCATAGTAGGTTACACGACAATTTTGGTGGTGTTTGGAACAACTCTGGGCACGTTCGAGGACGAACGTATGTTTAAGTAGAGGAGAATGTAACGACCCGGTCGGTCGTTACGAGAGTTTAGCCCCGTTTCTTCTGTTTCAGCTTTGGTATGTATTAATTAACCTAATTATGATATGTTGGGTTGGTCGGTTCGGGTTCGGGGTGGTCGTGGTGAAAATTGAGACACTTAGTCTCTCAAAATTAGCCCAATAGTTGAAAACGTCAACTGGGAGTTGACTTATTGGTAGACGACCTCGGGATGTAGATTTTATGGCTCAGATATCTTCGTTAGGTGATTTGGGACTTGGGAGTATGTTCGGAATGTGGTTTTGATGTCCGGTGTAGAATTAGGACTTGAGATTAAGAGACCTTAAAATGGGAAGTTGAGGGGTCACTTGGACTCCGATTTCAGTGTTCTTGGTATGTATAGACTCGTGGGAGGATGAGGATCCTTATGGTATAAATTTTATCAAGTTCCGAAACGTGGACCCAGGGGTCGGGTTTGGCCAATTTCGGGAATTGTGCCTAATTTGATAGTTTTCGATTGAGTTTCGTTTCCCTAGCATATTTTGATGTTATAAATCTGATTCTGATAGACTCGTAGCTTTTGGGAGCCGATTCGAGGGGCAAGAGTATTGCGGAGTAGCTTTTCGGGCTGGTTTGAGGTAAGTAATGACTTTAAATCTTGTCCCGAGGGTATGAAACCCCGGACTTCGGATCTTCTCACTGTTTTGGAGTGACACACACACTGGAATGACGAGTGGGTGGCGTGCACTGATTGGGGATTTGGACTTGGTCCTTCCCATGGTAACTATGAGTTGCGTATATTCTGAAATCATATGGTAAATTGTGTTTTAAGACTATTACTGTATTTTTGGGTTGTATGCCATGTTTGGGGCCTTGTGCCGACCTCTTTGGACCCCTTGGGGGCTATTTACAACTATTCCTCACTATGTTGATTCATGATTTACACTCAGTCATGCTATGTTTAACTGGTTTCAAAACTCAGTCTTATTTACATTAATTTGTGATCTAAAATGATATTTTGGGTCGAGTACCCCATTTTACTGATAGCCCGAGCGACTTTTTGAGAGGCTTTTACTAAGTGAGGCCGAGGGTCTATGTTGTGAGGATATTATGGGATTGGGATGCACGCCGCAATATGTTATACTGTTTATGGTGACTGAGTGAGGCCGAGTGCCTGATTGTGAGGATATGATATTGGATCGGGTGGCACGTTGCAACATGTTATTGATAGGCCGAGTGCCAGAGTGATTGATTCCACGAGATGGATTGATATTAGCGTTTGGGTTGTAGGAGCCCCTCCGCAGTCTGTACACCCCCAGTGAGCGCAGGTACCTACTAAGTGCGAGTGCCGAGTTCTGAGTGATGAGTGATTGGGAGGCATGAGAGCAGTGAGGTTTCCTGTGGGGCTGATGCTGAGTGATTGTGAGGTATGCTGAGTGACTGATTTTGAGTGGTGATTTGCCCGAGGGGCGGTTTATGATACTTGTTTTACCTGAGGGACTATTTATGATTCATTTCATCTTTATACTAATACTTCTTGGGTATTTTTACTGAAATCATTGGAAATTACACTTTTCAAAAGAGTTTTACTGAAATTGGCTTTTATAGCATACTGATTTTTTGTATACACTGTTGGAAAGAAAGGTTGTTTATTGTGACTTGATGATTTGATCTTGTGTTTTTCTTACTGCTCAAGACCTGATTTATTTTTATTACTACTGAGTTGGTGTACTCATCATTACTCCCTGCACATCTGTGTGTAGATTCAGGTGTTGGTACCGAGCGTTAGCCATCTCATTACGTGCGGAGCCGGAGTCGGGACATCGAGGTAGCTGTCCACGTCCGCAGCATCTCTGTTTTCCGTTTCTTGTTTTGTACTTAGTTTTTCGCCTTGAGATTTATTTATTGTGACGGTAGTATTCTTGGTATCATTCTTAGATGCTCATGACTTGTTCGTTCCAGATCTTGGGGATGGTTGTAGACTGTTTAGCTTGTTTGTTTTGCTTAAAAACATTTAGAGATTTATATACGTTTATGAGATGTTGATAATGATTTGGGAAATTTTGAAAAGAAAAATGTAATTATGTGATTGTTGGCTAGCCTAGTTCCACGATAGGCGCCATCACGGCCGGTTTAGGATTTAGGGTCGTGACACTTTAGTGTACTAACATAATTAGTTATATACAACTAATTGACAAGATTAAATAATAAAGGACCCCTAACTTCTAGTAACTACATTTAGGCCCCAATATTTAACTTCTAATCCCTAACTTCCAATACTCCCCCTCAAGATGGAGGGTGGAGAATGTTCAACACTCCCAGCTTGTTTAGTAAATATCTATGATGTACAGACGATAGTACTTTGGTGAAGATATCTGCTTGTTGATCTTTTGTAGAAACATACCGAGTAACCAAGATACCATCTTTGATACGTTCACGAACAAAATGACAGTTTATCTCGATGTTTTTAGTACGCTCATGAAATATAAGATTCGCAGTTATTTGCATTGCTGCTTTGCTGTCACAAAATAGTGTAACAGGCTTAAGAATACACACTCCCAACTCTGAAAATAGCCCCAATAGCCATACTATTTCTGAAACTGATGATGACATGCTGCGATATTCTGTTTCAGCACTACTGCGTGAAACAGTGTGTTGCTTCTTTAATTTCAATGAAATCAATGAATCACCAAGTTTAACTGCATATCCACTAACATACCTTCTTGTCATTGGGCCAGCTGCCCAGTTAGAATCACAAAAAGCTATCAATGTATCTACATGCCCTCATTTCAATAGAACTCCCATTCCTGGTGTAGCCTTTAGGTATCTCACTACTCTAAAAGCAGCCTTCATGTGTTACTTCTTAGGTAGTTGCGAACTGACTCAAGGTCTGCACTGCATAAGTGATATCTGGTCGAGTGACTGTCAAATAAAGCAATTTCCCTATCAATTTTTTATATATGTTTGCATATGTCAAGGGATCATCATCTTCTACTCCAGCAACTTTGTTATATTCAACTGTTGTGAGTTTCTGATTGACTTCAAGTGGTGTTAATGCTGGCTTGGCACCACTTAAGCCCAACTCAGAAATGATCTCGAAAGGTCTTTGAGTTTAAACTGTTGATGCAAAACTGCCTTAGCTTCATCAATCAAATCCTTATTACTTCCAGTCAGTAGCAAGTCATCTACATAGATAAGGATGATGACAATATCCTTGCCTGACCTCTTAGTGAACATAGAGTAGTCATGAGTGCTATGTATGAAACCTGCTCCCACCAATGTTTCTGTGAGTTTCAAATTCCATTGCCTAGGTGCTTGCTTGAGACCATATAAAGACTTAAGTAGCCTACACACCTTTTTCTCCCCTTGCCTTTGGAAGCCCTGTGGTAAATCCATATAGACTTTTTCAAATAAGTCTCCTTGAAGGAAAGCATTAAAGACATCCATTGGTATGATGGCCAATCTTTTGAGGCTGCAAGGGCTATCACAGACCTAACAGTCACCATCTTTGCAACTGGTGAAAATGTCTCATGGTACGTAGTCTAATCCCTCATGTTGATTGTATCCTTTTGCCACTAGTCGTGCCTTGAATCTTTCAACTTCTCCATTTTCCTAGTACTTTATTTTGTACACCCACTTGGACCCAATAGAAGCTTTCCCTGGTGGTAAGTCAACAACCTCCAAAGTTTTATTATCTTCCTATGCTTGTATCTCCTGCTTCATGGTTGTGATCCACCTCTCATCCTTTATAGCTTCCTTGAAGTTATAAGGTTCCTTCAAGGCTGAGAAAATTGAGACATAACTTCTGTATTTTGATGACATCTGCTCATAGGACAAGAAGTTTGAGATTGGATAATTGCATTTTGAGGGATTCTGTGACTGCAACACAGTCTCTTTTCCATATAGGTGGATTATTTACCCTTATTGTCTGTCTAGTAAGTACATCGGAACCAGACTCAGTGATGACATCTTGCCCATTTTGGACATCTTCTGTGACAGCATCTTGAACATGTGAACCAGCAGATATGTCTTCAACATTATTCAGCACACCATGTGTAGTTTGTGTTCCATCTATTTCTGTCTCCTGCACTGGTGGTGCAACATCATGATTTTCATTTGGTACTGATGACTCTTCCAAATCTCTTGCTGGTGATGCTGCATTATGATTTACATTATTGCCACCCTCTTCTTGTGAACATGCAGAGTTCTAAAGCAGCAATTTTTATCAAACTAAAAAAAATTCAAATCAGAAAATAAGAGAGTGAATTGAACCAAAGAAGGCGATTAGTTGGAGAAATTTCGCAACCTCACAAATCAATCTCCATGGCTCTGATACCATGTCGAAAATCAGTCATTAGAGAGCATTGAGACGTTAGGAAGAAGAAGAAGAAGAAGAAATTGAAAAAAAATCAAAGGCCTTTACTGTACTAACAGAATTAGTTATATAAACTAATTGACAATATAAAATAATAAAGGAGTCGTAACGTCTAGTAATTATATTTAGGCCCCAATAACTAACTTCTAATCCCTAACTTTCAATAATAAGACATAACTAGAAATGTCTTTTGTCTCGAATTATAAGACATTAATGCATATTAATAAATATTACTTCAGGAAGTGGAAGGAACCAAATTATTTTTGTGAGTATTGCGTAAACGGCAGGTTCAACTTTAACTCTATATGATTGAAGAATTCAGAAATTATTAACTATGCATTAAACTTTTTCAATTCGTTATTTTTACGAGAATGTGGATTTATATCTTTGTAAAAATCTAAAGGATAAATAGTAGTTCAGCTTTACATAATCAGTTTTGTCTTTTAACTTTAACTTAGGGTCTTTACATTTATAATATAGTACTAGCTTCTATGTCACATGCCTCGCACGTACAATCCTTACAACTATTTTTAAAAATTATATCTTAAGATGATAGATTATTTTAGCACAATAAATAATGTTAAACATCTTTTGATTTGTATATGTAACAAATCAAGGAAACAAAGAGTGCAAGTTTTAGTTTTTGATAATAGTTATATTTTTGTTGCTTAGATACATTTTCAACTTATTATATTTTAGTGAGACTTATCTTGGTCTCTCCTACTTTCTCCAAGTTCTTCGTTTAACTTCATTTTCATCCCTATGTACTCACATTTTTTTATGGATTAGATAATGAAATATAACCTTGCATAATTGTTGAAAAATTCACTTCTCTATGCCAAAAAAAAAGTACATGTACAAATTAAGTATTAAAACACAATTTGAAAGAGACATGGGCACCAAAGTTTATCCAATTACTCAAGAACTAGAGTAATAACTAAGGGTGGCAAATGGGTTGTTTGGGCTGGTTAAAATGGGCTAACTCCTTAAATGGCTCATTGCCTAACCCTGCTTCAAAGTTGGGATAAGTTCACAAATACCTACCCTACACAAACTATTTACCCGCTTCTACCCAAACCAAAGTATTTACCCGGTCTACCTATTCCATGGACCATAGAAAGCTTATTAATGATTAGCACTCATTTGATCCTTTTCTTTATTTATTTTTTCCTTTTGTTATATAATTAAAAAAAACTAATAGAGTATCCCCCCCCCCCCTCCTATTTGTATCATATTTTTCCTTTTCTCCGTATTAATTATCAAAAAATAACCTATATAGTACATCATATTAATCTTTTTCTTTTTATCTTTCAATTTTTTTTTAAATATATGTATTACTGAAAATATTGCTAGCATATAGGATCCAAAATTATATATCATTATAATAAGATGGTATATTAGTATTATAAAATACTTGTCATAATAGTACCAAAACTGCTTATAAATATACCAAATGGATATATTACTATTTTATGTTTTCTGACATCTACTTCTTATACAATTAATATTATTTTAATGGAACTCCATCAAAAAATCACTTAAGAAAATATTTGCATGGACCTAGTTGGAAAAAGATTACAAAATTTAAAAATGACTTATTTTTACGGTATACTATTTTATTATACTATATATTACAACAGTATAATGTTACTATAAACATGACTTTAGCTTTATCCAATAGCATCTAGTTGATTCAACAAATAACAGTTGAAGTATATTATTATGGTATATTGTATACTATTACAGCATATTGTTGCAGTATATTGCATATTATTATAATATACTATTTTAGTATATTGTATACCATAAGGTGTTGAATCAAGTCACTGAATGATTTTGAAGAATGAAAAATGTCCACAGTTGAACCAGGTCCATCATGGAATACATAGACATGCAGACTGAATGGCACAAGAAGAGTTCACACGCAGGAGATAAACACCATCTCTGAATTAAGGGGTTATCTCCTAAGCGAAAAGATTGCAAATTGGTAGGGAGATGGACTTCGTATTCAGTTAGGACAGAATCAAGATAGAGGAGGATCAAGGAAGTTGAGATCAACTCAAACTCTTCCACCAAGGAAGAGTTGCATCAGAATTCTACTTCAACGTCTCAACTATTGATCATATATATTGTCAAACGGTGCACACAAACCTAGAAGTGAAAAACTAATTGAGAGAAAAATTACCAACGCAAGTATCTTTCAGCTTTATCTATAAGCAATTGTAATAGGTACACAATATTCAAGTTAGAGCTAACTTGAAGTTTGTCGCAATTAGCTAGAGACTAGTTTGCCATAAGGGGATTAGATTTAGTCCTTAGGTTTATAAATGAGTTTATTTTGTAAATGTTGTTTGGCTCATTGACATAGTGAAGAGTTTGGGAAAATCCTACTGGGAAGTAGGTCGTGGTTTTTTCANCCCCCCCCCCCCCCCCCCCCCCTTTTGTGTGGTATTGACGTATAAAACATCAATTGGTATCATATCATGTTATCCTTGAAAAGGTTAACACCTTAGGAAAAGATCAAAATGAGTGGACCACCTGGGAACGGGGAAGGACAATCAACTGCTAGGCCTCCACTCTTCAACGGCCAGTACTACTCCTGGTGGAAGAATAGGATGAAGGATCACTTAATTGGGGAAGACTATGAACTATGGGACATAGTCACTGATGGTCCTTTGGCTACTATAAAAAAGACCGCTGAAGGAGTAGACGTGCCAAAGACAAGAACTGATTGCCCTGCTGAAGACTTAAGAAAATGGGAGAAGAATGCTAAGGCCAAAAAGTGGCTAGTGTGTGGACTTGGTCCAGACGAGTATAGTAGAATTCAAAGTTGCACCACTGCCAAAGAAATTTGGGATACCTTGCAAGTAGCTCATGAAGGAACACCTCAAGTGAAAAGGTCAAGAGGTACTCTACTATACTCCCACTATGAAAACTCCACTATGAAGGAAGGATAAACAATCCAAGAGATGTATACGAGGCTCACAACACTGACCAATGAACTTAAGTCTCTTGGAAGGGTCATTCTTGAATAGGACAGGGTTGAGAAGATCCTGACTAGGGTCTTGCCAATTTCTTGGGAAAGCAAGATCACTGCTATCTAGGAATCCAAAAACATGGCAACCCTCAGGTTGGATGAGCTAATTGGAAATCTCACTGCCTACTAACTCAGAAGGCAACAATGAAAATGGATGCTCCTAAGAAGAAAAGAAGTCTAGCATTAAGAATCACTGAGGAAGTAGATTTGGAGGAAGATGAGATGGCCATGATCACTAAGGAATTCAGAAACTACCTCATAAGAAAAAGGGGCATCTCAAGAGGTGGAAACTACGACAAAGCAAAAGCTCCAGAAAAGCCAACCAACGAGGGATGCTACAAATATGGAAAGACAGACCACCACATCAAGAATTGTCCTCAGTGGGAAGTAGAATGTAAAAGAGGAAGATCTGAACGAAGGAACAGGAAGAAGGAACTAGTCCATCCCAAAACAACCACAACTAAATCAATGGTTGCTTCTTGGGGAGAAAGCTCAGATGAAGAATCAGAAGATGGTGAGGAAGAAGAACAAGCACTTATGGAAATTGGTGAATCAGATGAGGAATCATGTGAAGAACCAGAGGTAAGTATATCCCATCTCAAAAACAAAATTAAATTCCCATCCAAAGAAAAACATTCTGAGTTGCTACTTGATTTCATGGATGATTATGAAGAAATAAATAAAGAGAAAGAACAATTGTCTAAGGAGTGTGTAATGTTAAAAGCAAAGTGTAAGAACCTGAAAATCAGAGTAAGTGAATCTGAAAAGGAAAACACTGCCTTGAAGAACCAGGTTCATCCACTTGAAACTAATATCCTAGAGCTAAAATCTGAAAATTTAAAACTGAAACTAGGAATTAGCAAGAAGACAGTTGATCACTCTCAAATCATGTTAGAAGAGAATGTAGGAAAACTAAAGGATAAGATGTACAATAAAGAAGAACAGATAAGAGTACTAAAAGAAGAACTTGGTAAGGTCAAACATGAATTAAATCGAACATGCAAATGGAATAAATCCTCTGATGCCTTGACATGGCTTCAAGAAAATCATAGTAGCAACAGAAGAGGACTTGGCTTTGGAAGTCAACTGCCTAAATGGGATCCCAAAAGCAAGTATCTCACTCTTCCTGAGAATAAAATTTTCACCCATTGATGTAAGACTGGTCACTACAAAATTGAATGCACTGCAAAAGAGCAGGCCAGTTGAAGGAATGAAAGTTTTGTTCGAAAGAAAAATTGTTTACCAAATTGGGCTAGAAAAAGATTAATTCATCCTTTCTCTCATAGAAAAGGACCCATACTAGTTTGGGTCCCTAAGACTAACCCTTGATTTCCTTTTGTAGTTTCAAGTGAGAGGAAGCATCCAAATATGGTACTTGGATAGCGGCTGCTCAAAACATATGACAGGGAACAAGGAACAGTTCCTTTCACTTGAAAACCTCAAAGGATGAAATGTCTCCTTTGGAAATGGGAAGAAAGGTGAAATTATTGGGGTTGGTAAGGTAGTTAAGGATGACACATATTCCATTGAGAATGTGTACTTGATAGATGGATTGAAATATAGCTTGATCAGTGTGTCACAACTGTGTGGCAGAGGTAACCTGGTTGCATTCACTTCCACTAAATGTTTTGTGATTAATCTTATTACTGACAAGATTGTCTTGCAGGGAAAAAGAGTGAATAACATCTATGTCATAGACTTGACCATACTGTTAGAAAATGAACTCACCTGTTGAAGTGTGTTGGACAGTGATCCCCTCATTTGGCACAAAAGACTTGGTCATGCAAGTCTAAGTCAACTTAACAAACTAGTCTCCAAGGACTTAGTGGTAGGGCTCCCTAACATTAAGTTCAAGGAAGACAAAGTATGTGAGGCATGTGCAAGGGGGAAGCAGGTAAGATCCTCATTCAAAAGCAAGAAAATAGTCAGTACCACCAGGACGTTGGAACTGGTCCATATGGACCTATGTGGTCCTATGAGAACCTTGAGCAGAGGTGGTAAGAAATATGTTATGGTGGTAGTTGATGACTACTCCAGGTTTACTTGGACTTTGTTTCTAACATCTAAAGATGAAGCATTTGATATGTTTACTTTATTTGTTAGAAAAACTCAAAAACAGTTAGGAAATCAACTTGCATCAATAAGATCTGATCATGGTACTGAATTTGAAAATGCAAAGTTTGCTGAATTTTTTATGAACATGGCATAAATCACAACTTCTCTGCCCCTAGAACTCCACAACAAAATGGAGTTGTTGAAAGAAAGAACAGAACTCTTGAAGATATGGCCAGAACCATGCTTCTTTCTAGTAAACTACCCCATAGCTTCTGGGCAGAGGCAATAAACATTGCATGCTATATAATAAATAGATGCATGACCATACCACTTGTAGAGAAAACTCACTATGAACTACAGAAAGGGAGAAAGCCCAACATATCCCACCTTAGGGATTTTGGATGCAAGTGCTTTGTGCACAATAATGGCAAAGACTCCCTAAGTAATTTAATCCCATAAGTGATGAGGGAGTATTCTTGGGATATTCATCACATAGTAAGGCTTATAAAGTATATAATAAAAGAACTGTGTGTGTAGAAGAGAGTGTGCATGTTGTCTTTGATGAAACTAACATTCTCTCTGAGAGACAGGAACCGAAAGATGAGGAGATTAGACTTGTCAGAAGCAGTGATCAAACTGGAGAAAATATGGAAGAAGGAACAGGTGATGGACCAGGTCCAACTAGCCTAAGCAACACGACAGAGGGAACTCAACAGCAAACCTCATTGGGACTTGGCCCTGATCCTGTTCCACAACAACAAGATACTATGGGATCATCAAGTCGTGAACCATTGGTCCTCAAACCACACAGATATCAAAGTTCTCACCCCATTGAGAACATCATAACAGACTTAACATCTGGAATCAAAACCAGATCCTCATTGAAATATCTATGTGCGTTTGATGCCTTTCTATCCTTGATCGAACCAAAGAATGTTTCTGAAGCCTTACAGGATGCTGACTAGGTAAATGCCATGCAAGAGGAACTAAATTAATTTGAAAGAAGTCAAGTTTGGAATCTGGTACCCAGACCACTGGATAGATTAGTGATTGGCACAAAGTGGGTCTTCAGAAACAAACTCGATGAAGATGGAACAGTTACAAGAAATAAGGCTAGACTGGTTGTCCAAGGATATAGTCAAGAAGAGGGAATTGACTATGATGAAACCTTTGCTCCTGTGGCAATACTGGAGGCAATCAGGTTGCTCATAGCATTTGCTGCCTACATGGAATTTACTCTCCACCAGATGGATGTCAAGAGTGCCTTCCTCAATGGCTACCTAAAGAAAGAAGTATTTGTCAAGCAGCCTTCAGAATTTGAGAGCAAGGAGACACCTGGCCATGTATACAAACTTGACAAGGCCTTGTATGGACTCAAGAAAGCACCAAGAGCATGGTATGAGCAGCTATCTAAATTCCTACTAGAACATGACTACAAATGAGGTAAATTTGATAGCACCTTGTTCTTAAAGGAAAAAGGTAAGGATCTCCTGGTAGTACAAATATATGTAGATGACATCATATTTGGGGCAACCCCTGAAAAATTAAGTAAGGAATTTGCTAATCTTATGGGGAGTGAATTTGAGATGAGCATGATGGGTGAGCTAAAAAAATTTAGGCTTGCAAATTAAACAAAATTCAAGTGGAACAATGATCCACCAGCAAAAATATGTGAAAGAGTTGCTCAAAAGATTTAAAATGGAAGATTCAAAAGAAATTGATACCCTCATTGCAACAGCTACAAAATTAGATGTTGATGAACCTGGTTCATCTGTTGATCAAAAGTTGTACAAAGGGATGATTGGGTCTTTATTATATGTTACTGCCAGCAGACCTGACATTGTTTTCAGCATAGGGCTTTGTGCAAGATTTCAGGCTAATCCAAAGGAGTCCCATCTAACTGCAGTGAAGAGAATCCTGAGATATTTGAAAGGCACCACTGACCTATGCCTTTGATATCCTAAAAGTAGTAATTTCGATCTTGTAGGATATGCTGATGCAGATTATGCAGGCTTCCTGGTAGACAGAAAAAGCACATCAGGCATGGCACATTTTTTGGGTTCTTGCCTTGTGTCTTGGGCCACCAAGAAACAGAACTCAGTAGCTCTGTCTGCTGCTGAGGCTGAGTACGTTGCTGCAACCTCATGTTGTGCTCAATTGTTGTGGATTAAGCAACAACTCATGGACTTTTGTATAGAGGTTGGATGCATTCCTATTTTCTGTGACAACACTAGTGCTATTAGTATGACGAAGAACTCGATTCATCGTAAGAGAACCAAGCACATAGATGTTAGACACAATTTCCTAAGAGATAATTATGAGAAGGGAATGATCTCAATTGAATTTTGTGCTACTGACAAACAAATTGCTGATACCTTTACTAAAGCACTTAGTAGGGAGCATTTAAAGAGAAACATGTTAGAATTAGGGATGATTAAGATCACCTAATTGAACCAGTTCAAAAACAAAAATGAAAAAAAATTCTTTGTTGGCTAGAATCATTGAAATATGTAACTAACAAGATTAATCATTGCTCAGTTTCATGTCTTAAATGTCATACTCTCTTGCCATGTGTTAATATGGTTCTTCGGTTGCTAATGATATATTTTTTTTATTTTTGTAAATTGAGGCCAAAACAAAAGATTCTAACACGATGAACCTGGTTCATCTGACTAACAAGGTACGTGCTCATCATTATACACTTATTTAAATAACTATAATCACTCATCAGCGGGACTCTATCTATATTTGGCCTATTTCAAAATATCAGCACTTATCTCAAAATGAAACCGTTCCAAAGAGTCCAATCAAAGTGTAATTAGCCTTGATTGTAGGGAGCCATAACCGTCAATTTCACTGACACTCATGAGTCGATTAGACTCCCACTTGACCAAGAATTACGCCCGTTGCACATTTATTAACCACATCTTTAAAAACCCATCATTACCTCTCTAATCCTTCACTCTTTCTTCTTCAAAAAGGCATAATCGTCAAACCAAGTTCATCATTCCATTCAACCAAAGTGATCATAGTTTGTTACCCTCTAAAGCTTCATAAACATTTCTTCCACACCACTCCTTGCTACATCCTCATCAACCGCTCTAGAATACAGTATCGCACTTGAGGATACTGGTTCTAATTCTCCATCACAACAAAGCTCTTCCACCCAATATCCATCGAATTCTTCTACTCCTCAAAACAGTCCAGTTCCAGAACCCATTCCAGAACCCATTCTTTCACCCCAAACAGCTCCAGCCATTACACCAAGCCCTACTCTTGTACCCAGAAAATGACGAGTAAAAATGCTAGCTAGGAAAACAGCTGCTTCTGGCTCTCTTGCTTGTAAATTGAATACAAAGCTTCAGGCAAGCCAGCCCCAAGATTCTGAAAACTCAAGCGACTCTTTCAAGTCTGCAAATGAGGAAGAAGCAATTGGTTCTTCATACACTGAAACGGTAACTTTTGAAATTAGGTCTGACCTTGAAATTGTTGAAAATAGGTTCATATTGATTGGGTCTGTAGTAGATGTGGAAATACCCGATAGGAGAAGAAAAGGTGGTAAAATAAGGGAAAAGAAATTGAGAGAGAGGGAGAAGGAAGTTCTGAAAGGGGAATAGGGAAGGAAGGTGCTACACTGGCAATTTGTGGCCCTGCGCCAGAAATTTCTGAGGAGGGTGTCAGGGATTTAGGGGGAAGCAAATCTGGAGAAGCTGCTGCAGGATTGGAAAACTTACAGCATGCAACTGATGAGCCTGGTTCATCCATTGAAGAAACCTTGGCTTATCGGATGAGAAAATTGGGGGAAAGTTACAAACCCAAGAAGAAGAGAACCCCAAAAGTCAAGAAAGTTGATACTCCAGTAACAACCAAGAAAAGAAAGGCCCCTTCATCTGTTGATGCTCCTGCTCCTAAAAGTCGCACTACTAGAAGTGCGGTCAGGCAGAGTGAAAAGGAGTTGGAGAAAGCTCAGAGGGAGAGTAAGAAAAAGAAAGTTGCTAAAGGGAAGGCAAAAGTTGGCGAGCCTGTTGAGGTAGTTGAGGTTGATGATGATGAGAGGACCTGGTCCATCAAGAGGAATAACCGGCACAGGTTGAGGTTGAGACACCCAAGCCAAAGAAGGCCAAGACTTCTTCCAAGAAGTCAGCTTCTGTGTCTGTGAAACCTTCAACATTTACCAAGCGAACCAGGTCTAAATCAAAGAAAGTTAAATCAATGATGATACTGAGTGGAGTGGAGAAGAAGCAGAAGAGTCTGGTGGGGAAACAGATAAGCTAACAAAGTTTGGAAGGCGTACTATTCTTAAAGGAAAGCTGTTTAGGGATCTTGAAGAATATGTGATGACTTTTCTTGTGAAATTGCAAGCTACATGGATCTCACTCTTATGGAGTGCCTGTATAGTGGTCGGCAGGTTAATTGGCCCTCCTTCATTATTCAACTTCTGTATAGAGTAGTGAATGGCTCCAAGGCACATGCCATACCGTATGGGTTCATCCTTACGACTGTTGCTCACTTCAAGGTGCCTGTGAAGAAGGCTGAGATGGCTACTGCCAAGGACCATTTTGGGAAGAACACGTTACTGACATGTGACTACATTGTGAATGTCCCGAGGATGAACCTGGTTCATCAAGGAAAATGCCTGTGAATAGCAAGGTCAGGACGCTTGTGCATGAAGGTGAGGTTAAGGATGCTGAGATCCTTCGACTGAAGACTCGCCTTTCAGAGGTTTAAGTTGAGAGGGATGCTCTCAAAGCTGAATTAGCAAAGGAAAAGGAGAAGAATGAGGGTGTACTGCAACAGATGCTCTCTCTTCTTCAAGCAAAGAACCCAACCTCTACTCCTTCCCAGCCTTAGGTGTCCAGTGCCCTCCTAAACCCCTCTATGACCCAGTTTGGGATTGTTTTGTCTGTTTCTGTTCTGTTTTTTTTTTTCTCATGGTTGTGACTGTTTTTATTTCTTTTTGTGTTTGGTGCATGAACAATTATCAAATCAATGAATTGTGCTATTTTGTTCTTGACTTTGTCTCAGTTTGTTAAATAGCTTACATCATTAGGTTTCTTTTGATGATTAATTCATGATTTGCACCTGCAGTTGCCTCAATGTCTATGAGTAATTATTAAAGTTCTGGTAAGTTTATCATTTTGCAACTTTTTGATGATGCCAAAAGGGGGAAGATGTGCTTTTGAAAAATTGTGATGTTTATAACCTAATGAACCTGGTTCTATATGATAAATGCTTAATGCTATAAAAAGTGTCCATGTTGGATTGAAGTGTCTACAGGTTTAAGCACGGAGTTTGTCATCATCAAAAATGGAGAATTTGTTGAATCAAGTCACTGAATGATTTTGAAGAATGACAAATGTCCTCACAGTTGAACCAGGTCCATCATGGAATACATAGACATGCAGACTGAATGGCACGAGAAGAGTTCACACGCAGGAGATAAACACCATCTCTGAATTAAGGGGTTATCTCCTAAGCGAAAAGATTGCAAATTGATAGGGAGATAGACTTCGTGTTCAGGTAGGACAAAATCAAGATAGAAGAGGATCAAGGAAGTTGAGATCAACTCAAACTCTTCCACCAAGGAAGAGTTGCATCAGAATTCTACTTCAACGTCTCAACTAATGATCCTATATATTGTCAAAGTGTTCCTGTTGAACAGTGCGCACAAACATATAAGTGAAACAAGAATTGAGAGCAAAATTACCAACGCAATTTTGCAAGCAGTTCATGTGAAGAATCCATGTGCGACTCAAAAGCTACTTGAACCAGCTCGAAGAACCAGTTCCATCTGTTATCTTTTGAGTCTAGTTGTTTGTAGTAGGTGATTACAAATTGTATCTTTCAGCTTTATCTAGAAGCAATTGTAATAGGTACACGGTATTCAACTTAGAGTTAACTTGAAGTTTGTCGCAATTAGCTAGAGGCTAGTTTGCCACAAGAGGATTAGAGTTAGTCCTTAGGTTTACAAAGAGTTTATTTTGTAAATGATGTTTGGCTCATTGACATAGTGAAGAGTTTGGAAAAATCCTATTGGGAAGTAGGTCGTGGTTTTTTTACCTTTTGAGCCAGGTGTTTTCCACGTAAAATTGTTGTGTTCTTTTATTTCTGCAATTATTATTCTGCAAACTGTAGAAGTTGGAACACCTNCCCCCCCCCCTCTTGCGTGGTATTGACGTATAAAACATATAAAACATCATAAGGGTAACTGTTGCAGTATAGCTATATACTCTTACAATTTATTGTATGTCATAGCGGTATATTATGGGGTAACTGTATTTTTTTATTATTACAGTATACCGTTGCAGTATAGCTATATACTCATATAATATATTTATATACGGTAGAGGTATATTATTAGTAACTGTATTTTTCTTCAATTTTCAACTGATAAATTCGATGTCAATCACCTCAAATCAGCTCCAAATGAGATCAAATTTCAGTATGAACTTTCAGAATGTACTATAAGAAATATCTAATAATACCCACTTTGAATCAAACAAAAAATCTTCAAAATAAAAATTTTAAATTCAAGACTTTCAAGCCCAACAATGGTGGATATTCAAATACACATAAAATTCATATCTGGGGAGCTTAATATATAACCACAACAACACATAAGTTCAGAAAAATAAATAAATACACAAAAGAAGAATATACTAATATAGAAAGAGGATTCTAGAGTGAAACACATGTAAAATAATATGAAAACTTGTCTTTTGAAATTTATATAGAAAATTCTATTAAAGAAAAGGTAAATGCACGGGTATGTAATTTTCATCATCCACGAAAAAGACTAATCTATTGATGTTTTTTGAAAGGGTAAAGGAACGTTTGGGGTGTGAGACTCTACTTTTTAGAGAAATTAAAAAGGGAAATGGGGTTGGGTGCGAGTAAATATTTTAGGTCATATAGGTAGGAAAAGTAAATTCTTTGGGCTTAGGTATGAAAAGGTAAATAATTTGGGCTTAATGGGTATAAAGTAAAATTTTCTCTTCAAAGTTCACTTGAGTTAAGACGAATTGAGTCAAGATGGGCCAAAACAATGGGTTGTAAACCAATGCGCCCAAATTGACCAAAATCTTTGTAATATTCTCAACTTTTAAACAAGCATATATGAAATTATCTTATGTTTTGGAATAAATATTAATTCACACCAAATGACTTCTTTCCTCAAATTTGGATTTAAAATTTATTTGATAGTTCTTCAGCTTGTAATACTAACAAAGATCAGAATAATAATAAAAGTAGTAAAATTAGAAATTTTCACCCATCTCAACCCACCTCAGAGGCTCCCCCCTAAATAAAAATATTATTTAGAGTACTTTCTTTATGTTGTAGATAGAGCATTTCCTTTTTCATTTCAACCAAATGAATATTTTCTTTTTATGATGTAGATAAGTATTTTCTTTCATTTCAATAAAATAAGTACTTTCTTTTCATGATGTATAAAAAAGTATTTTCTTTTTCACAAAATGAGTACTTTCTTTTCATGTCGTAGAAAAAGTATTTACTTTTATTTTAACAAAAAGAGTACTTTAAATAGGAGTAATAGATATACCAAAGCACCAAAAATTAATTTAAATCAAAACCTTATAGCACTTAGAGTGCAAAATATCTAAAAAGGTTGGAGAATATTTTACCTTTATAGATGCTTTATGATCTCCTCACGATGGTCGAAGAAGTAGAAGCAAACTACACATCGATATTACATAGTTTATATCAATAATATAAGCACAACTCAAAATAGTTGTCCAAGAACATAATCTTTATCGTTATCAAGACCAAAAAAAGAATGAGTTCGAACAGCTCCTGTAGAATATACTAAACTTGTAAGCATTATTCAATAGGAGAAGGTACCATGCCAAATTTAGAAAAACTAGTTCTTTAATTTCACTTTAGTCCTCTTCCACCTTATGGTATATTAGCTGTGTATTTTCCAATTGAAAGGATTATGAATGAGAACATATATCTTTTTACTGCTTAGTTCTTCTCTTATTTTACTTTTCTTCTTCGATTGTACATCAGTGGTATCAAAGCGGTTATCCTCGTACTATGGGTAAGCGCAACGATGGCTTCCGAGTTGATAGAAGTTTTGAGTCGTCTAGATCATATGGCGATAGATATAGTCAATTTTGGCATGAGTCAAAATAAGCTTGAATCTATGCATGAGCGCTCTTTCAAGGAGATCAAGGAGTCTACAGATTTGAGTCTGCAGCTAGACAAAGACATGTCTGTGGCACCGGGAATCGACAATGGTCAGGGACCTTATTTGCCGACAGCGGGGCCTCGACAACTCTCGGGTATTATTGATCTAAGTCCCACTCCTCAGAATTCATCTGCTCAACACCTGGTCTTTCTCCGAAACCCCAAAATTCTGGTAACCTTAAGTATGTTTCTGTTCCCAGCTTGAGGATTCCAACTCCACCCACTAATCATCAAAATCCGACCAGCCACCAACAATCTATACCAGTCTCCATTTGTCGTTTACAGTCCATTCTAGCTACCACCAGTCAATTACCACCTCTACCAACTTCCATCAGCCACTTCCAGTCCATTACTAACCTTAACCCACTCCACTAAATGCAATTTCAACCCCAGTATAGTCAAACTTATATTCTTAGTTTGCAGATCCCTTATCTTTCATTTACAGGCCAGATTCCTCCTCTATACAGCTCATACATGCCTTATCCTACCTATTTGATAGTTTTTATGAATCCTCCAAACTGTAGAAAGACCTGGTTCTCTACCAGTTCCCTCAGTGTAATACACGGAGACAGCAAGTAAAAGAGACAAGGGATTTTTACGTGGATAAATCCCAACTCAAGGGGACAAAAACCACGACCTACACTTGTAGGATTTCAACTTCACTAAGTTGTAATCTAAACTATTACAAGCCACTTTGTAATGACTCTCTTACAAAGACTTTAACACACTAACTTGTAATGCCTATTACAAGCCATTTTTTCACTCACTAGTTACAAAGACTTTTCACTTATGACTACACTAGTCACAACACAAACACACAAGGTTTATGGTTTTGAGATTCCTAAAACCGTGCTTCTAGGAAAGCAAGTAGGATACAATGAAAAGCAAAATATTACAACTCAACTAAGGACACCTAACTACACGTAGTGAAACTAGTCCGTCTTAGTGGAGTTGTCTTCTTGTTCTTGACACACTTGAGTCTTCAATGCAAAAGCACACTTCAATGCTTGAGAGAATAATTTTAGTAAATTCTCAAGTGAATATCTTGTTTGTCTCTACACAAGATATTATATCCCTAGGACATCCCAAGAAGGATGACCATACCTAGTTGGTACACTTCTCAACCAATGGGAAGTGACTGTTGCACTGTTACTGCACTGTATCATGTACAGTTGTAGGCAATCACTTTTCTGTCACAGCTTTTCAGCTGTAGAGTTGACTTGTACTTCCATTTGTGAACATGTCAAGGGATCATGTCCCTCCGCTGTTCCATGTGAGTTCAACAGTACACTGTCCAGATTTCTTGAGTTTAAGCTGACTGGTTGTGCTGTTACACATTAGGTCATTTATCTAGTTCTTTACATGAAAGTTTGTTAGATCATCAAAACAGAATACAAGCCCATCACTATCCGACCCTACATCCTTTTCCCCAGTACCCCCTATACGACCATCAATCACCATATCTACACCTGCAACAACCAGGGACTCCCCATCAAGGGCCCTCTCACCACACCTCTCGTTCACTCACTCGGTTGTCGAAAATTGAGTTCCCACGATTTAGTGGTAAGGATTTTATTGATTGGTGGTACAAGGTGGATCAACTATTTTCGCTTGATGAGATATTACCTGAAGAGAGGGTTACAATAGCTACACTACATAAGGATGATATAGCTTTGCTATGGCATAAGGCTTACATGAGGAGTCGATCTCACCTTCCACTTCCTTCATGGGATGATATCACGACCCAAATTCCCAACACTCGGGATCGTGATGGCGCCTAACACCATACTTGCTAGACAAGCCAATGTTAGAGGGATTCGATATTTTAAACAATTAAATTATAACACTAAGTCTAAAATTATCAAATAAATGAATACTCAATAATATGAGAAATAATAAAACGAAACTCGAAGCTAATTATAATATCTAGCTACCAAGGGTTTTGTAGTAATAATTCACGAACTACTAAAGAATACTACAAGTAATTGGCTCAAGAAATAATGTATAACTTTTTTGAATCAAATAAAATAGTAATCTAAATAATATAGAGAAGACTCCAGGAATCTGCGGACGCCAGCAGATCTACCTTGTATCTCCGTGCGAATAGTACTGGCTCTAGCTCGATCTCAGCTCGGAGCTGAACCTGGATCTGCACAAGAAGTGCAGAGTGTAGTATCAGTACAACCAACCCCATGTACTAGTAAGTGACGAGCCTAACCTCGGTGAAGTAGTGACGAGGCTAGGACAAGACACCACATAAAACCTCAATTTCTCAATTTCTCACCTTCTACCCATTTCTCAGAAGACCCTATTCTAAATCCATATCCGGCATTAGCCTCAACTAGCTGCATCAACCCAGGTCTACACCCATAAGGCACGACCACACAATATAGCTCATCACAAATAGGCTCAAATAGCACTTTTGATCACAATAACTGCCCAAAATCAACTCAACATTGGCAATTGGCCCCACATATGGAAGAACTCTGTTTCCAAACCCCATAATACTGATAATGATGCAATGAACACGAAGACTTCATTATTAAACACCTGAATCACCAAGACACAACTAACACCACCGGGCACATATCTCGCAATCTAAACTAAGGAAACGCATAACGAAATGACTGAATATGAAAATAGAAGCATAGAAAGGATCTATCAAACAAAAGCCCATAGGCACAACTCTCTATCAATACTGACTTACCAAAAGCAATATAACAAGGAAAAAGAAAAGCATATGAACACATCACAAGGATACCATCCTGATAAAATTTTCACCGCGGTACTCAGCCCGGTCTAAAAATATCGAATCAAAAATATCACGAGGACCTCACCCTCAACTCGGAATCACATACCGAAAATATATCGTACCAATTGAAATTCCTCCATTAACTCATCTCGGCTGATAAAAGTCATAATACTAACTGAACTCACGTCTCGATGGAATATCAAATCGCAGCTCGTAAACAAAATACTTAGGAAAAATCATATAAAGCTCACCATAATGAACAACAAGGACTCACCTCTAGTTTCACCACTAGCAAGGATGAATGAGACAACGATAGACACGGGCTACTACTCATAGAATCTCCCAACAGGAAGAGTGCAAAACATGAACTCACTCATAAATGAAACAACAAATAAGGGGGAACTCGTCCTGACCAACAGAACTATAGTGAAATACAATGGTACCCCACTTTAGCACATCACAACATACCTGGGTGATAATCTCTGACCCAACGGTCTCCAACCTATAATATGAAATACATCAACGGGTCGGGCCTCCCCCTCCTGGGCGCCCTCTACTCATCTGAATACCCTGCTATAGCGCACTTACCTTAACCCTGGAAAAATATCTCACCCTGTGACTAACATCTCCACACTGAAAACAATCTCTCTGCCGACGTGGCTATGGAAAACACACAATACGGATCCTCTGAGACCCATGAGTACCTGAAAAGCCCCTATGCAAAGTTGGTAATGCAAACTGAACTGGTTGACCCAAAATTCTCTACCATGACACACCTTGGTGCCATAGTAAGGACCAGTAGATTACTCCGGTCTACGAGGCCTCCTCGCCTCCCTGAACTCTCTCTCCTGACCTCGTCTGTCCTCTCGCTCCCGGTATCACATGCTCCCTAACCGGCGAGCAATCCCTACTGCTTGTTGAAACGAGGCATCCTACTCTAATTCCTTAGTCCTGTTGAACCGCATATCATGTCTGAATCCCTCAATGACTCTACGGACTCGTCTCCTAATTGAAGCAACCAAACGAGGTGCATATCTGGCCAACTCACTGAATCTGACATAGTGCTACAACACTGACATAGTGCCCTGACGAAACTGCCCAAACTCCGCGCGCCGAACATTCCGAAGGAACTGAGGTGCAATCTCCCTCAAAACATCTCCGAAAACTAAATCCATGCTAGTGAAGCTAACTCGGCCATATTACCCCAACTCATATGCCACCACCACTGATCAACCCACTACTCTGAACCTGAGACGTGACAAAAATAATCTCACTCGTCTCCACAACACCCAAAGAGCGAAGAATATAGTGACCCTTCCCCAGGAAACCCGGGGCACCATCTGCCGCCAATTCACTAAAAGATAGGAGGGTGGTACTTCATGTACCTCTCAAGTCTAAGGTATTCTTTCTCCGATGCTACTGCCCTAACCACGGGCTAAACTGAAACCACATATCATGATGCCATGACAACTGGAACCTGACCAATATGATCTCACTGCTCTGGAGTGTGGACGGTGGGAGTCTAAACTCCTCCCCTGATCTGTGAAGCAACTGGTGCACCAAAATCAACCCATCCTGAGTCAATGTACCAATTATACTCAAAAACTATGCCCAGGCCTCCTGAAGTCCAGGGCAGCAACAGGCACCTCCAGTACTTGTTTCCCTCAACTAGAACTGCTGGCGGCTCCTCCATAACTGCTCTGACAGGCATCTTAACTGCGGCACGTGCTCCTCGTCGGCCTCTGTCTCTGACCCTTGCGACACTTGCTTCGGGTAACATCGTCAGGTACCGCAGTTTGTGTCCTCACCATCGGTGAGAGAATGGACGATAATTTCAAACTTCAAGATCAATGAACTCGCACGATAGGAATGAAGGAAGTGAAATTGTCCTAATAGTTCCGTAGCCTCTCGAAGATAAGTACAGACGTCTCCGTACTTATCCGCAAGACTCTACTAAACCCGCTTATGACTCATACCACCTATGAACCTAGAGCTCTGATACCAACTTGTCACGACCCAAATTTCCCTCCATTAGGTATCGTGATGGAACCTAGTCTTAGGGACTAGGTAAGCCTAACATTTAGAACAATAACAATAATAAAAGAACTTTAACAGTCTCGATAAAGAGATATTGACATAATTTACAAAGTTATCCAAAACCGATAATACAAGTCATAAGCTCTACGAATATTCTACAACTTCTAAATACAACTGTTCGGAAATAAATACAACAGTGTATGAATGCTACTTATAAGAAGGTGACTCTGAAGCCTGCGAACGCAGCAGCAGGTTACCTTGAGTCTCCCCGTCAATGGTCCATGCGGCTACTAACAATCAATGCATGTATATGTGCAACAAAAATGCACAGAAGAGTAGTATGAGCACACCACAGCGGTGCCCAGTAAGTGTCAACTAACCTCGGTGGAGTAGTGACGAGGACTAGTCAAGACACCACTGGTCTACAAAAATAACTGACATGAATATAGAAGTAACCGTACACTACATCTATCTAAGAATTCACGGAATAATTTACAACAATAACAATATAATGCGGAAGGAAATTACAGAAAAATAACCACGAAACAACACAAAATACACAAAAAGATGGACAACAAAACAAGCCAAACCAGAAGAAAACACAATGCACTAGAGAATCCCACAACTCAACTCTACGTTTATTTATTCACATCAAGCCTTAGCCATTAAATTCCATAAACTGGTGAAAACCCTTAAACAACAGGTCATATGAAAATCTTTGCAAGTAAAATCATTTTAATATAGAAAGATTTCCTTTGAAAACATACTTTCTCCAAAATATATGTAAGTATATGTACTAGAGAGAATTACGTAAAACATAGTTTTCTTTCAAAATACGAAGTTTCCAAAGATGTTTTCCCAATAAAAGACTTCCAAGTATCATTTTATGCAAGACTAGTGCTTTTCAAATATACATTCGATGTAAAAGCCTTCAGATATAATCATTTCGAAACTTTGGGTCATCACAATCTCCACCTCTAAAACAAACGTTCGTCCTCGAACGGACATAGAAGATTACCTGAATTAGCGAACAAGTGTGGATATTTACTCAGCATGTCCGACTCGGACTCCCAGGTAGCTGCCTCAACGGGCTGACCTTTCTACTGCACTCGAACTGAAGGATAACTCTGGAGGCAACGCAAGTCTATAAGCCACCTCCCCCACTTTATCAAGAATCTCAAACGGCCCGATATACCTAGGGCTCAACTTACCCTTCTTCCAAATCTCATAAAACCCTTCATGGGCGACACACAAAGCAATACTCTCTCTCCAACAATGAATGCCACATCACGAACCTTACGATCGGCATAACTCTTTTGCCTAGACTGAGTTGCACGAAGTCTCTCTTGAATAATGTTGACCTTACCTAAGGCCTCTTGAACTAAGTCTGTACCCAACAACCGAGACTCTCCCGGCTCAAACCATCCGACTGGCGATATGTACCGTCTACCATAGAATGCCTCATAGGAGCCATCTAAATGCTCGTATTTTACCTGCTGACAATTTCAGCAACGAGCCATATACGCCACCGTGTCCTTTTTAATCCTTCTCTACCAATAATGCTGCCTCAAATCTTGGTACATTTTAGCTGCCCTTGGGTGAATAGAATACTTAGAACCGTGAGCCCCACCTCAAGGATCAACTCACGAATTCCATCAACATTAGGCACACATAACCGACCCTTGCATCCTGAAAACACCATCATCTCCAATTGTAACCTGTTGTCCATCACCGTGTTGATCTGTATCCCTAAGGACCGCCAAATGCGGGTCATCATCCTGTCGCTCCCGAATACGCTCAATTAGGGAAGACCGAGCGACTGTGCAAGCTAGAACACTATTGGGGGAAATATTCAACCTCACGAACTGATTAGCCATCGTCTGAATAATTGAAGTTAACGGTCTTTCACCAATTGGAATATACGCAAGGCTGCCCATACTCACCGCCTCTATTTTCTTAATAGTTATTCATAGCCAATTACGGAATTATCAACGGCTTCACGTTAACAATAATCCCCTTTCAAACCTTCATAATACTGATGACGAGGTGTGATTCATGAAGACCTCATAATTATATACCCGACTTAACGTGTCTCATTTAATGCCACTTGGGCGGGCACATACCTCGCAGGTCAAAGCTCAACAATTCTGACCCGGATTTGGAAAATTATACACAGTTAATTAATTAGTTTATTTCTTTAATTATTATTAGTATTACTTTTATTATTATTATTTATTCATTCATTATTATGATCATTATCATTATTTTATACATAAATTGTTGAATAAGCCTAACAGCATGACTCTCTACAAGTACTATAGTGAAGTTTTAATTCACAAGGGAGACTTTAAACACAAGAATTTCCATCACAAGGACCTCGTCCCTACATAACTTCCACCGCGGCTCGTAGCCCGATTTAAACATACCAAATCATATCAAAATGCGAGGATCTCGCCCTCAGTTCTAAATCACAAGTAATATGCACACCGCCAATCGAAACATTCCATTTTCTTCTTTCAAATATTTTCCGTTAAACAAAATTACAACACGTAATGATAGACATAGCTATCTCCATAGAATTTCTCAATACTAGTGTTCACACAAGTAGATTTTTGAGTTACGAAGCTCACCCGAGAGTAGAGCATATTAGAAGAATTTTATTAGTTACGCATAACCGTATCAAGTTCATGAAATCATCACTTTATAATAATTATAGATTGTTCTTGTAATGACACATTTAATGTAACGACCTCAGCCCTATTATAGAAAATATACCAACAGGCTAGGTCTCCACCTCTAGGAGTCTAACCTCCACCTTCTACATGTAAGTTGAGTTGCAACTTCAATGGGGCACGTATCCTGAGTGTTCTGATGAAATATGACTCTCCCAAGTCTAGGATAATTTCTATCACTAGCCGAAATGAAGTATCAACCTGCCCTGAGTCGTCCAAAATTTTACAATCATATTTGAGTCCTTTAATGAGTCTGAGGACTCGCCCTCTGGCTATATGAACCAACGTAGGAGTATGATGGGCTAACTTATCGAACCTGATGGCATATTCTGACACCGTCATATGACCTGACGCAACCGTTCAAACCTTATGCGCCACGCAAAATGGAAAGTTCGAGAAACAAACTCTTTCAAAAGCATTTATGAGAACTGAGTCAAGTAATTGATGTTGCATTGGCTGGTCACCCTCTTTGTAGGCTTGTCACAAAAACTGGCGGCCAATTTCTTCTTTTACTATGCTAACTCAACACTGCTGAGCTACCCCTTCTATTCATATACTTTTCATTATTCTTTTGGGGTAACTCTCATCTCTATTGACACACAATTATCACAAAAGTAAAGCTCTACACAGATAATTCTTGGCACGAATCATATAATCTAGAAGCTCGTCAACCACTGTACTCCCTCTGGAACACCCCAAAATCCGGAATCGTGACTTCCACGCTGAGTAGACCTTCTGTAGATTTAAAGTTGTTCGAATAACTCCTTTGGTACTGAGGTATAGGGTTATTAAGGAGACTGACATACCATAATTCCCAGCTTTATCTCTTGCAAGATCTTCGGCCTTATACATTCCAAGTCAAAACCGATATAACACATGACCCCGCAATCTATTCCTTGACGATGGACATTTCCACTTGGCACGAAGTCATAGGTCACAATGCCTGATAATCTAAAATGTTAAACTTCACGGCTCATGTTAATCGACCCCGTTGCTTTCAAGTATTCCCTTGTTATGCAACACTGGAGTAGCTATAAATCCTTCTGTGATATGGGCTAGTCCAACATGTACCGACTGAGCTAGAACCTCCGCGTCTAGATCCATTTGAGACTGTACAATAGGTGCTGATGTTCGAGCTTTAGACTAAGCTCCGTTTCTGTCTCTTCCCCTAATCGTAGCTGTCATTGGGGCTTCACCTCTTTTCCGGTTGTAGACGCTTTGTGCGCTGTCGAGATTTGTGAGAGGACAATAATAAACAAGTTCAATCATCAATGGTAGAATAAATTCGCACGATAGAGTAGAATAGAAGTAAAATTGTTTCTAACTTCATAGTCTCTCAAAGATAAGTACAGACGTCTCCGTACCGATCCTTCAGACTCTACCAAGTTTGTTCGTGAATTGTGAGAACTACGCAACCTAGTGATCTGATAACCACTCGTCACGACCCAAATTCCCAACCTTAGGGATCGTGATGGCGCCTAACACCACACTTGCTAGGCTAGCCAATGTTAGAGTTCGCTCAACTATTTCCGTTAATTAATCATTTAAAAATGATAGAACAACTTTTAAATTAAACTTGATCTAATGGTTTCCAATAAACAATTCCAATTATAAAATAAATAAACAATGAAATAAAATAGTCCACGAACTAATTATATAAATAATTGAAAACTACCCCAGGGTCTGGTGTCACAATTCACGAACTACTAAAGAATACTACAAATAATGGCTGAAAGAAATAATGTATAACTGTTTTGAATCAAATAAAATAGCAGTCTAAATAATATAGAGAAGACTCTCGGGATCTGCGAACGCCGACAGATATACCTTGTGTCTCCGAAAGAGGATAGTTGCTCTACGAATCTCTATTGCTGGTCGGTGCCTGGATCTGTGCAAAAGAGCACAGAGTGTAGTATAAGTACAACCGACCCCATGTACTTAGTAAGTGTCGAGCCTAACCTCGACGAAGTAGTGACGAGGCTACGACGGGCATTAACAACATGTAATCGGTGACAATAATATATACAATAACACGATAAAACAATTCTACACGAACAAGAAAATATAACTGAGACAATAAATATAAAGCAAGAAGGAAATCTAAACAAATAATAAAGTACTGCAACAATAATGAAATAACACAGCCTCCCTTTTCCAGGGCTCAGTTATAACAAACTCTCAAATAATTTCCAAATTTCCAAGCTTTCACTTCAAATAAAAGTAGTGCCAAAAATATGAAACATAGTAATATAAAATAGTAGTTTTCAATTTTTTGTTTTTCTTTGAAAATCATTAAAAATATAATTGTCCTCCCTTATTGCTCCTTGTTGCGGCGTGCAACCCGATCCCACCAGATATATTATATCAATTTATTCACCCGCATCACAATCAATTATCCAGCCTTGTCACAGCCCCCTTATCACCGCCTTTCAAGTCAAAACCTTTCACAATATTTATGACTCGACAAATTGTAAACAGAACAAGTTTCACTTTAAAATAATAGTAAAAGTAGAGTATGAAATAATGACAATAAAACAATGAGTGTTACAGCATTTATTTTATAAACAGTAAACACATGCATATTCTCTCTTATCATTGTCTTGTTGCGGCGTGCAACCCGATCCCACATATTCACAATATCACAATCAATTATCCACCCTTGTCACAGCCCCCTTATCACAACCCCTTTGTCACACCAATTTTGTTTATTCATAAAAAACTTTCACTGTTCAGGCCAAGCCTTTCACAACACTTTTAGTTCAACAAATTTCAAACAGAAAATAGTGTAGCTTGTAAGCTTCAACCAATATTATTTCACAATAAAACCAACCAGAATATATGTAAACATTGTAATGTTGTCAACCCAGCTCAGTCTCTATGTACCATGATAAAATCAAAAGAACAACCAACACTTTTAATACACTTGCCACAATCATTGGCAACAATCAATTGAAACCAAACATCCACGTAAACCTCAACATCATAAGACAGTTAAACTGCATTCCTCATCACTCCCTCAATATTATCAAAAATGGAACCAACGGGAACGTGTATATATATATATCTATATATAAAATTCGTAAAAATAATGCCAAACCGCTCAACTGTTTTGTACCACAAGAAATCCAGCTAAAACAACAAATACTCTTTCTAAAATAACCACAACAATATCTAACAATAAAATAACAAGACCAAGTAGTCAGAGAGACAATAATGGACATAGAACAATTAAGACAAGAATCAATTAAGTTGGGAACGGGAAAGGGATCATGCTTAACATGCAAATTGGGTGGTGCATAGACACTCGTCACCTCACCTATACACCACGCCCATGCATTTAACATAGCAAACAAGTGGGGATTCCTATTCCCTCAAGTCAAAGTTAGACCAAACACTTACCTCAATTTCGCAGGCCACTCACAACTCAATTATAACTTTTCCTTTAGAATCTTGCTCTAACTTGCTCGAATCTAATCATAATTAACTCAATATCATTAATTAAGACTAAAGGAACTAACTTTATTGAAAATTACAATTTTTTCTAAGTTTTCTCAAAAAAAGTGAAAACCCGACCCGGGGTCTGCTTGGTCTAAACTCGGGGTTCGGACCAAATTACGTTTACCCACGAACCCACGAACCCAACTATATAATTAGTTTCGAAATCCGGCCTCAATTTGAGGTAAATATTCGATTTTTACAAAATTCTCTAATTCTACCCAAACCCTCAATTTTTACCATAAAAATTCTTAGTTTTTGATTTAAAAGTGATGAAGAACAATGGGTAATTGAAAGAGTAAAGTTTAGAATTGATTACCTATGACTTGGGGATGATATTTGGTGAAGAAATTCGTTCCTAAGGTTGTGGGGTTCAAAAATTTGAAGAAGAAGAAGAAGAAGAAGTTTGCCTGTTTTATATATATTTTTCTGTCAGCTATTCTACCTCGTTTCTCGTGCCAAACGATCCCGAAACTCGATTTTTATGTGACCATTGGATTCCTTATGAAATTCTAGTCAAGTTAGGCTTTTGAATCACTCAATTTCTAGTCAAGTTAGACTTTTGAATCACTCAATTGGACTTTATAATGAAGGAGATATGTAGGTTTTAATATTTGCAAATAGTGCAGATTTTTAATACGCCGTCAGGGGCAATTTCGTAATTAACATGAAAAATTTGGCAACCTTAGTAAAATGACCATAAAATCCTCATACGATGTCCAAATTCGATGATTCTTTTTGCTACAGGTCCGTAATCACGATACGGATCTAATACTTTATTCAAAACAGAAATCGGAGCTCATTTGTTCAATATGATATCATTTATGCTTGAAGAAACGACGTCGAAGCGTAAGAAAGAACGAGTGCAACACAACCCAAACCTATTTGAACCTCACCCGAGCGTCGGGGCTCTAAACCAAACATGCACGCAAGTCTAAAAGCGTCATACAGACTTGCTCATGCGATCAAATCATGAAAATAACATGTAAAACTATAAATTAATCTCAAAACTCATTATTTTCCTCAAGAACACTTATAGTTCATAACTTTTCACCGGATGTCCGAATCACGTCAAACGAACTTCGTTTTTCACCAAATTTCACAGGCAAGGCCTAAATATCATCACAAATCTGTACCGGGCTCCGGAACCAAAATACGGGCCCGATACCAATGATTTCAAACATTAATTCTTTTCTTTATTTCATAAATATTTCAGCAAAACAATTTCTTTCAAAAATTGATTTCTAAGGCTTGGGACCTCGGAATTTATTTCTGGGCATACGTCTGAGTCCTATATTTTACTGCGGACCTCCCGGGATTGTCGGAACACAGATCCAGGTTCGTTTACTCAAAATGTTGACCAAAGTTAACTATAATCAAATCTTAACTCTAGAAATTACTATTTCTCATATTTTAATATAAAAGCTTTCTGGTTTCACGGATGAACTGTGCACGCAAATCGTGGTATTTAAAAATTAGTCTTTTTATGGCTAATAAGCCTAGAATTGGGTCTAAATTCTTAAAATGACCCTTTGGGTCATCACATCTTAATAAATCGTTGACTATTCAAATTATTTTTTTCTTAATCATTAAGTTGAGAGTATTTTATGTCATAATAAAAATAAAATTATTGTACATTATCATTAAGCCCTCTATGCTAGTTAATTTTAAAATTAATCTTTCATTTTAAAAATATTTATTTATTAACTTTTGTTATGTCTTTATTATATAATAGTCCATAATTTTTTTATAATTACTTTTCTAAATATTATTTTCTTCATGTTTACGAGATACAATACTTATTAATTTAATAGCTCAGTATTAGCTAGTAACTATTTGCAAATAATTAGTTATTATGGTATTGTATGGTGAATTATGTGTCACTTTATTAACTTGTTAAAACTTAAAAATAAATGATCCTAGAGAATCATATAGAAATTGTGAATTATGTTTTTATATAAATTCTCTCTCAAATAGAAAGCATATAAAATAAAAGAAGTATTTTAAGAAAAATATCAAATAATAATATCGAAATTCTTTCAAGATTCATTACTCTTAGATACATATAAGATTTCATATGGAATACATTACTTTTGATGTTTGAGTTGTAATGACGTTGCAGCTAATTAGCTTATTATGATATATGTCATACTTTCTATATTATTCGTAGTTGAATTATACTTTATAAATATTTTAAATAGATTATTTATATAATTTTATGATTTTAATGTAATTTTTATAATTATTTTTTATTTTATACTATTTTAAAATTCTTGAAATTAGTAAAATTTAAAGATTTGTGGACTCACGCCTCTCTGTCTTTTAAAAACATTGGTATAGATTATAGACTATGCAGATACAAAATTTTGAAGGAACATGAAAATATTTCTTTGTTGCTAATTCAATGTATAGTTCCTTTTGCCTTGTTAAATATATATTAGTCAAAGCTTTAAATTTCGTGCACCCATTTCATACTTTCAACAACTGAAAGAACATTCTCAGAAAGCAAAACGAAGCTATATATAAAAGGAGGGCAGGGGGTAGCGTAGTGGTGCCGCGGCCGGAATTCCAATGTCGAACAACAACAACCAGCCGCCTCCGTACCAACCATACCGACAGAAAAAAGTTCTGACGGGCCACACACTCGCCGTCTCTTGCGTGAAGTTCTCCAACAACGGCCAGCTCTTCGCCTCCGCCTCCTTGGACAAAACCCTAATCGTCTGGTCCACACAAACCCTAACCCAGCTCTCCCGTCTTGTCGGCCACTCCGAAGGCGTTTCCGACCTAGCATGGTCATCCGACTCCAGTTACGTTTGCTCCGCATCCGACGACCGCACGCTCCGTATTTGGGATGCACGCGCCGCGGAGTGCGTCAAAACCCTACGTGGACACACCGGCTTCGTCTTCTGCGTTAATTTCAACCCACAGTCGAATCTCATAGTTTCGGGTTCGTTTGATGAGACTATTCGGGTCTGGGATGTGAAAACGGGCAAGTCCAATCACGTGATTCGGGCTCATTCGATGCCGGTTACGTCGGTCCATTTTAACAGGGATGGCTCGTTGATTGTTTCGGGGAGTCATGATGGGTCATGTAAGATTTGGGATACGGCTTCTGGGGTGTGCCTTAAGACTCTTATTGATGATAAAGTTCCAGCTGTTTCCTTCACCAAGTTCTCTCCTAACGGCAAGTTTATTCTTGTTGCCACCCTTGAGGATAATCTTGTAAGTATTCAAGCATTATTTCCAAGTTCTTTTTCCTCCCCTCCGTCCTTCTTTCCTTTTCTTTTTAGTAAGTATGAGATGATTTTCTATGATTTGTTTTAACCTCAAGTTTCAAACATCTTCTTTTATTTCTTAAACTCTGAACCCGTTCAAACACCTTCACATTAATTGGGACACAGGGGGTACTGATTTCGAATCTGTTTATGATTTACCTTTAACGGAATTCTGCTTTCATTTAACTAGAGAGATTAGCAGGTGATACTATCTAGGTTGTGAGCTGATAAAGTTGGCAGTCTTTGTTCATTTGACTTGGTTTCTGGGGCTCAACGAAAATGCTTTCTGTGATTGTTATTGATAGGAATTGAACAACAGGTCGAAGTTTCTTAGTTGGGATTAAGGCTTAGTTGTGTTTCAATAAATAGCCTAGTTGCTAGTTGTAGCACTTGCATCAAGTCTGAATAAGGATAAGTGTGAGATCTAGAGAGCCTTAGATAACCTCTAATGCCTTAAAGACAAATACAAATTATTTACAAGTTTTGCAATAAACTGGATTCGGATAAAGTGAAATAGCTATAGAGCATTCATATAGCTGGCCTTTACTAGTTTGGGATTGAGGTGTCGTTGCTAGTGTTGTAGTGTCGAACAACAACTAAACCTTTTGGAGCACCATTTCGTGATACAATTTCCTTTTAAGCACAGACAATTAGACTTGATTCAATTATGTATATACTTCCCCTGCATGTCTGACTTGTAACTTGGGCTTTCTTTTTTATTGTCCCCGAGTACAGAAGCTATGGAACTATTCTACTGGGAAATTCTTAAAGGTTTATGCAGGCCATGTGAACAGAGTGTACTGCATAACTTCAACGTTTTCAGTCACGAATGGGAAGTATATTGTAAGCGGCTCAGAGGACCGATGTGTCTACATATGGGATTTGCAAGGGAAAAATTTGCTGCAGAAACTTGAAGGACATACTGATACCGTCATTTCGGTAACTTGCCATCCCACAGAAAACATGATTGTCTCAGCTGGATTAGATAATGACAGGACAGTGAGGGTTTGGGTACAACACTAATGAATGTCCTCGACTGTGTATAGGTTAGCTCCTATCCTACAAATGCTCAAATCATTGCACTTATGATTGATATTGACTTTGCATTAGAATCTTCATTAACATATGAATTCTTTAGTAACAAGAAACAACTTTCATTTGATTCTTCTGGTGTTTAAATCATTTCATTTGTGTGATTTTTCACTTATTAATTTTGGCTTTTCCCGACGTTGAGTGCAGCCTTTACCTCGTAGATTAGTTGAATGGTAATGGAAAAAATCATCCATTCGGTTATTCTTCTTTCTGTGTAAGCATAATAATTTTACAGTAACCAAAAGATGGATTATCTGTATGTCAATTCTATAGTTTCATTTTCTCTTGAAGGTATATCATTCAAGATTTATCCAGAAGATTTTTCCAGCTGTTTCATATGGTGTACTTAACTTGTAGGTTTTGTCCAAGGACATTCGCTTGTATTAGCTACTTTGCATAACCTGGTTTTTTTGGAGGGGCGTAACAGATGGCAGTGTTATGATGGCAGTGAGTCTTGTGTGTATTTGAATGGTCCAGTTATCTCATACTCTGGAAGTTGATGCCAGACAATTTTACTTTAATAAAAGAACTGGCTATTGTATTTCTTTATATCTGAGAAACTAGATGGTGCCAGTCCTCCAAAAATCTGAGGGAGAAGCATTTCATGTAGAGAGGTTAAAATATATGAAGAGAAGAATGATCTTGTTTCATTCATATGAGGAGTCCTACAGGATAAGTGATAACATTTACAGCAAGGGCACAAAGTTCAGTTATTATAATGAACGTTGATCTCCCCATTGTGTCATGTGACTCACAGTTTAGAAATGCAAATATTGCAAGATGAATCAACGTCCATATTGCTCCTCAGCTGTGTCCCATGCATTATTGGCCTTTTCTCGCTCCATATGTATCTTCTAGACCATTTGTCACCCTCTTTCTTCTATCCGCAATCATCTCTGAGTATGACTGCAGAAAATTAACGATCTTGGTTAGGTCTGTAGCAAATGTGTTTATTGCAATTAAAAACTGAATGACACCTCTAGTTTATCCATTTAAGAAACCAAAGTGATCTTACAATCCCGAAATGCAAAAGTAAACCATTCGAACGTTTCATGGATAGTGTTGAGATTGATCCACAGCAGTCTGTTCAAATAAACTTAATTTGCCATCACATGCTAAACACGACAGAATTTTTAACATATAGATCAAAGCAACAATGGAGGTAACATGTGCATGCATTGCCGCAAACAATCTTCCACCTGCTCCGTCCAACAAGCATCTCCAACTTATGCAAAATCCTCAGATAGGCAACTTATGCAAAATCCTTCAGATACGCAACTTATGCAAAATCCTTCAGGTAGGTGTTGAGAAATGTGAAGGAACCAAACATGAAATTATATTTTAGTCCACAAGAAGAGATGAGCAATATTAGGGAGTTTGGCTCACTGTATCATTAAAATTGCTTGTGCAATTGGGAGATACACAGATGATTTCACAAAATATTACAGAGATGACTGCACTAGATAACCCTTGTTCTCAGTAGCTTCCAAGTATAGGGCGACGATTAGAGCAAAAGCATCTACTATGAATTTTGCAAATTTAGCTGTATTTTATGCAGATTCTATCACAAAGATATTGGTCATAGCAATATCTGAGTTAGTCAAAACCAGTTCGTATTAGATAAGTAAAAAGTAAAACAGATTTACCTTGGGGTAAGAATAAAGAAAGATGTACCACCATGCCCCAATTATAGTCATCACTACTGCAGTGGCTACGGCCGAGTGTAAAATTAGCCAGCTCAAGCTAATTATGACTGCTCCGGTGAGAGTTATTGTCCAAGGTTGACACCTACCATGAAAAGAGTATCCAAATTTTGCAGAGAGCATACAGAGAAATCTAATCATTAAACATGTGAACGTGCAGATATAGAGGAGAAAACTAAAGGTGGAATATAAATTCTAATCCTTGTGGTAACAAGCAGCAAAGGGCTCCATGTTCAATTGCATTGTTGTCAAAGTTTGACAGAGAAACTTTAGGTTTGAGTCACACATTCCAAAAATTGTAAGTCAAAAATCACGAAGAAATGGCGAAACAACGAATTAGACAAAGGTAAATGTAGTTGTGAAAAATTACCAGGAAGGCTTGGTGTCCCAGACAGAATCATACTCTAGGGAAAGATAATTGAGATAGCTGTCCATATCCTCAACTACGCCGTTTTCGTCGAAGAACGCTGAGTCTTCTTTTGGGTCATTAGAATTGATTCCACGAAGTGAAGTACTTGTCCTTGAACGTTTAGAAAATTCGTGAGAGGAAAAGGCAATGGACTGAAGTTTTGAGGAGAACTTAGAATCGGAAAGTTGGGAGCGAGGGAAGCAATAAACCGGCGGTTTAGGGGAAAGCAGCGGCAGAAGAATGGAGGAGGAAAGACTTTGAGCTACTGTCATCCTTTTGTTTCCTCACCTCTATCCGGTTCCGACAAAAAATCATCTCTTTTTCTATTTGGGCTTTGCCCGAATTGTTACCCGCTACGGCGCTTGTAGGGATATAATATCTGGAATCTATTTGTTATTAAAATTATTTATATTTTTTGTATTATCCGCATTTTTCTTTTTCTCCTCCCCTTAGTTTACCTATTCTCTGTTGCCTCTCTCTATCCATAATTCCCGTAATTGAAAATCAAAATTCGTAGGCAGTGAAGCCTCCATGCCTTCTGTGAATAAAAGTTAATTCCGGCTTCACCAAGTTCTGTTTCACTTTGCATAAGATCGTGTCATATTACTTATTAATTATTAGCGTCTCATTGAACTCATAAATCTGCCAAGGGTTCCCAATTAGGACAACAACACATGTGTAACACTTGAAGTAAATGTTTGATTTTTTGGCATTAATACCATAGGATTCATTCGGTAAACTAACAGGAAGTTGAAAATTCACAATTCTTATGAATGGCTCTGTATGACCCTTAATCATGTCATAAAGTTTGGCGAGGACAAAAAAAGGAAGTTGATTCTCTAGTAATAACATATCACCATCTACAGGGCAGATTATCCAATCCGTTTTAATAATTCGACCTTCTCCATTTTATATAATTTTCCTACATTACTTTTACCCAATTAAATATAACTACAATATCATACAATTTTCATTCAACAATTTTTTTTCTTTCTGTTTCTTATATATGTTCAGATAATAACAAAAGCTACAATTTTTCAAAGAATGGGAAGGATCCAACAATAGCCATGTACCCAACCTCAATATTTGTGGTGAATACCGCAATCGCCACATATATATCAATAATCTCGAGATTAGTTGGACTTGAAGCGTAAGTAGAACAGAGATATGATAAATTGTATGGTATAACAGCATACAAATTTTAAAAAATTGTAAAAAAACATATACATCTACAACGTCATATACACTAAAAATAAATTTTATACAATTAATTATATAATATACAACTTATTTATAACTTATCTAAAACTTTCGCACATACTAAAAAAAAATTCAATCAACTAATTATACAATATACACTTATTTACAACTTATCTACAACTTTCATACATTACTTTTACCAGCTAAAATACATCTACAACTTCACAAAACTTAAATACAATTTTCATACAAATTTTATACAATATGTCCTTTATATATTTTGTATCTCATCTGTATTTTTTTTGTATGTGGTCTTTGCTTCTTCCTCTCTAAAACTTCAATCGGAACTTTCTCTCTATAAACAGTTTTGATACATATCAACAACTTTATGTAAAAGATAGTACTGATCACTAAAATACAAAATTTATACAACGATTCATACATTATACAATTATTTTTTAACTTTCATACAACATTCAAATGTATATATAACAATAGTATAATACAATTTACATGCAAGTATAATACAACTTTACTACAATTTTGTAAGTATATTGTATGTCATGTGTTCTTCTTCGTCTTCTTCGAGTTTCAATATGAAATTCAGCCAAAATCAAGTGTAATCTTCACCAAACACCCTCAAAATTGAGATATAAACTCCAAATAATATTTTCAATTGTATACAACAACACCCAATCCAAACAAATAATGATTATTAAAAACCCAAAATTGAATTCAAAGGTTCAAAGTTTTTTAGTGGTTGTCAATGATGGAGAATAAAACATCTTCAAAATTTATTGATTGGTAAATTCAATTGGAACACCAAACATGCAACATGAATGAGAAAAATTGCTAAGTTTGATTGATAATTCCAATTTGAACATCAATTGTGCAACATGAATGAGAGATAGAGAGACAGAGTGAAACGGAGAGAGAGAGAGAGGGAGAGAACGCGCAGGGGTGAGAGAACATGGATGGGAAATAACTATTTCCTTATTTAATTTCTAATATAAAGGGAAACACATTTGAAACTAATTTGTATATAATTGGTAAATGAAATAAGGCCATGTAATTAAAATTTGATTAAGAAGGTTAATAAAGTTTCATATCTAGTATAGTATAGGAACGTAAAAATCCATTTGTATGTTTTCTCTTTTTTCGCATTTAACCATTTGCTATCTGAATTCAATTATGTCGAATAATTTGTATTTGTATTGTATAGATTGAACCACCCAACGCACCTCTCTATGAGTTTTTTTAATATATTTTTTTTCAGTTTGACTATCCCAGAAAAATAATCATTGGTCCCTTTGTATTTGCTTATTTGTGTTTTTTCCTTTTTTTTTTTTTTTAACTTAAGCATTGTTAAGCGCAAATATTTATTTCGTAAGAGATTTCTTAAGTAAGTGAAGTATGTGTGTGAAATGTCTATGTATTAGACATAAAATTGATTTAAAACTTGAAAAAATAATTTTTGAAGTTGTGTTGAAAAATAATTTTAATAGTTTTGAAGTTGTGTTTGGACATGCATTTTATTTGAAGAAAAGTTGAAGTATTGTGAGTGGAAGAAAAAAATTCACCCAAAAACTACCCTAAACAAGTTTTTGGAACTTGAAATTTTTTTGTTGGCCATGAAATTGGTTAGTTTTGAAGATTGACAAAGAAACTCAGAAATGAACCATGTCCATCACTGCCATACATAGACACAAGCAGAGTCAAAGGTACGTGAGGTGCACATGCAAGAGATAAACGAAATATGGTAAAATAAGAGATATCTTCTGATCGAAAATATTGCAAAATGATAAGGAGAAGGACTCCTTATTCAGTAAGAATAGAGTCAAAGATAAGGAAAGATTTGAGGAGTTGAGATTAACTAGAACTCTTCCACCAAGGAAGAGTAGCATTAAAAATCTAGTTAATTCCTTATCTACTAATCTTATATATTACACCGGGTAAACCCGGCGGCTTCTATGAAGAAGGCGGCACAAAGGAGGCAGCCATCAGCTCTCGGCTTGTTGGTAAGGTGAGAGCTTCAAGCCCGATTTCAGGTGGCGCACCCTCCACACACTTCTCTTGCCTGCACACAGATTTCTTGCAAGATCCTGTCACACTGGGCGGAAATTCTGTCTCGGTAGGACATGTATTTTTATTACTATGAAATTCATAAATGAAGTAGTTAATGGTAGGGTTACCATTATCCTTTTTGTAGAGATTGTTCTTATTGTATAGGTACGCACAAAAGCAGAAGTTAAGAAAGAATTGAGAGCAAAATTAGCGAGGCAATTTTGCAAGCAGTTCGTGTGAGATTTGAGTATGCAAATCTGAAGCTACTTGAACCAGCTAGAAGAACCAGTTCCAATTGTTGTCTTTTAGTCTAGTTTATTTGTAGTAGGTAATTTTAACTTGTACCTTTTTAGCTTTATCTAGAAGTGTCTGTAGTAGGTACTGTGTGTTCAAGTTATAGCTAACTTGGAGTTTATCGCAAATAGCTAGAGGCTAGTTTGCTACAACGGGATTAGAGGTAATCCTTAGGTTTACAAAAGAGTTTTTGTAAATGTTGTTTGGCTCACTGATTTAGTAAAGGGTTCTAAGAAAATCCTACTGGGAAGTAGGTCGTGGTTTTTTCACCTTTTGAGCCAAGTGTTTTTCACGTAAAAATCTCTGTGTTCTTTATTTTCTGTATTTATTATTCCACAAACGGTAGGAGTTGGAACACATAAAAGAACATGGTCCTTCTATAACTAGTGCACGCAAAAATCAGACACCACACAAATCACCCCCTCTTGTGTGGTATTGACGTATAAAACATCAATTAGTATCAGAGCGGATTATCCTTGAAGAGGCTAACACCTTAGGAGAAGATCAAGATGAGTGCACCATCTGGGAACTGGGAAGGACAATCAACTGATAGACCTCCACTCTTCAATGGCCAGTACTACTCCTGGTGGAAGAACATGATGAGAGACCATATAATTGGTGAAGACTACGAGCTATGGGACATTTTTACTGATGGTCCTTTGGCCACCATGCAGAAGAACGCTGAAGGAGTAGATATGCCAAAGACAAGAGCTGACTGCACTACTGAGGATTTGAGAAAGTGGGAGAAGAATGCTAAGGCCAAGAAGTGGCTTGTGTATGGACTTGGTCCCGACGAGTACAACACAGTTCAAAGTTGTACCACTGCTAAAGAGATTTGGGACACTTTTAAGTGGCTCACGAAGGAACTGCTCAAGTGAAGAGGTCCAGAGGTACTCTACTATATTCTCAGTATGAGAATTTTCTATGAAGGAAGGAGAGACTATCCAAGAGATGTATACAAGGTTCACCACACTGACTAATGAACTAAAATCTCTTGGAAGGACTCTACTTTAAGAAGCCAAAGTTGAAAAGATTCTGACAAGGGTTCTGCCAGTTTCTTGGGAAAGCAAGATCACTGCAATTCAGGAATCTAAGAACATTGAAACTCTTAAACTGGATGAGCTGATTAGAAATCTCACTGCCTATGAACTTAGAAGGCAGACGATGAAGATGGATGCGCCCAAGAAGGAAAGGAGTCTGACACTCAGAATCATTGAAGGAGATAATCTGGAGGAAGATGAAATGGCTATTATCACCAAGGATTTCAAGAAATATCTTATGAGAGGAAAAGGTTACAACAAGACGAGGGTACCGAAAAAACAACCAATGAGGGCTGCTACAAGTGTGGGCTTACTGATCATCACATCAAGAACTGACTCAATGGGAAGTTGAATGGAAGAAGGAAAGATTTGAACGAAGGAACCGGAAGAAGGAACGGGTTCATCTCAAGAAGAACAAAGGATCAACAAAGGCTATGGTTGCTACTTGGGGAGAAAGTTCAGATAAGGAATCAGATGATGATAGAGATGAACAAGCACTTATGGCAATTGGTGAATCATATGAGGAATCTCATGAGGAATCTGAGGTAAGTATAATTCATCTAAAAGACAAGATTAAGTTTTTGCCTAAAGAAAAACTCTCTGAATTATTTCTAGATTTTATTGATGAATCTGAGGTAATAAATAAGGAAAAGGAACAGTTGTCTAAGGATTGTGTAATTTTAAAGGCAAAGTGTAAGAACCTAGAACTCAGAGTCAGTGAGACTGTTAGTTAAAATACTGCTTTGAAGAACCAGGTTCATATATTTGAAACAAATGTCCTAGAGTTAAAATATGAAAATCTATAATTGAAACTAGGAACCAGTAAAAGACATTTGACAGCTCTCAACTCACCTTAGAAGAAAATGTAGGTAAACTATAAGATGAGTTGTATAGGAAGGATGAAAGGATTATAGTGTTGAAGGAGGAACTAGGTAATGTCAAGCATGAACTAGACAGAACATGTAAATGGAACAGATCCTCTGATGCTTTGACATGGCTAAAGGAACATCATAGTAGCAATAGGAGAGGACTTGGCTTTGTGAATCAACTGCCTAAATGGGATCCCAGAAGCAAGTACTTCACTCTTCCTGAGAACAAAATTTGTACCCATTGTGGTAAGACCGGTCACTACAAAAGTGAATGTAATGCAAAAGAAAAGGCCAGTCAAAAGAACAAAAATTTTGTTCAAGGGAAAAATTGGTTACCGAATTAGGCTAAGAAGAATTAATTCATCCTTTTAATTATAGAAAAGGACCCAAACTAGTTTGGGTTCCTAAAACTAACCCCTGATTTCCTTTTGTAGGTTCAAGTGAAGGGGAGCATCCAAATATGGTACATGGATAGTGGTTGCTCAAAGCACGTGACTGGGAACAAGGACCGGTTCCTTTCACTTGAGGAACTCAAAGGAGGAAATGTCTACTTTGGAAATGGAAAGAAAGGTGAAATCATTGGGGTTGGTAAGGTAGGTAAGGATGACACTCATTCCATTGAGAATGTCTACTTGATAGAGGACTTGAAATATAGCCTAATCAGTGTATCACAATTGTGTGACAGAGGTAACTTGGTAGCATTCACCTCTACAAAATGTTTTGTAATAAATTTTATCACTAACAAGATTGTTTTGCAGGGAAAAAGAGTAAACAATATATACATCATAGATATGTCCACACTTTCAGAAAATGAACTAACATGCTTAAGTGTGCTGGACAGTGATCCCCTCCTTTGGCATAAGAGACTTGGACATGCAAGTCTAAGTCAACTCAACAAATTAGTCTCCAACGAATTAGTGATAGGACTGCCTAACATTAAGTTCAAGAAAGACAAAGTTTGTGAGGCTTGTACAAGGGGGAAGCAGGTAAGATCCTCTTTTAAAATCAAGAAAGTGGTAAGTACCACCAGAACGATGGAACTGGTTCATATGGATATTTTTGGTCCAATGAAAACATTAAGAAGAGGTGGTAAGAGATATGTGATGGTGCTTGTTGATGATTGTTCTAGATTTACCTGGACATTGTTTCTAACATCTAAAGATGAGGCATTTGACATGTTCACTTCTTTTGTTAGAAAAATTTAGAAATAATTAGTTGCATCAATTAGGTCTGATCATGGCATTGATTTTGAAAATGCTAAGTTTGCTGAATTTTTTGATGAGCATGGCATAGATCATAATTTTCTGCTCCTAGAACTCCACAACAAAATGGAGTGGTTGAAAGAAAGAATAGAACACTTGAAGATATGGCTAGGACTATGCTTCTTTCTAGCAAACTACCCCATAGCTTCTAGGCATAAGCCATTAATATTGCATGCTATATCATAAATAGGTGCATGACTAGACCTCTTGTAGAGAAGACTCCCTATGAGTTCCTTAAAGGGAGAAAGCCTAATATATCCCACCTTAGGGCTTTTGGTTGCAAGTGTTTATGCACAACAATGGTAAAGACTCCCTAGGTGAGTTCGATCCCAGAAGTGATGAGGGAGTATTCTTGGGATATTCTTCACACAGTAAACCTTATAAAGTTTATAACAAAAGAACTACGTGTGTTGAAGAAAGTGTACACGTGGTTTTTGATGAAACTAACATTCTTTCTGAGAGACAGGAACAAGATGATGAAGAAATTGGGCTAGTTAGAAACTCAAATGAAACCACAACCCAGACTGGAGTAACACTGGAAGAAAGAACAGGTGATGGAACAGGTTCATCCATCCGGGCAACATGACAAGGGGAACAGAACAAAATAATTCCTAAACTTCATTGAAACATGTGCCTGAACTTGTTCCACAGCAATAAAGCATTGAAGGAACATCAAGGAGTAACCAGTTGGTTGTGACACCTTACATATATCAAATTTCTCACCCTATTGAGAACATTATCGCTGATCCAACATCTGGAATCAAAACCAGATCTTCTTTAAAGAATCTTTGTGCTTTTTATGTTTTCTTATCTCTTATTGAACCTAATAATGTTGTTGAGGCTTTGCAGGATGCAAACTGGGTAAATGCAATGAAAGATGAACTAAACCAATTTGAAAGGAGTCAAGTTTGGCTTCTGGTACCAAGACCCATGGATGGATCAGTAATTGGCACAGAGGAAGGCATAGACTATGATGAAACTTTTGCTCCAGTGGCAAGGTTGGAAGCAATAAGACTCCTCATAGCCTTTGCTGCCTACATGGAATTCACTCTTCACCATATGAATGTAAAGAGTGTCTTGCTAAGTGGCTATCTAAAGGAAGAAGTGTTTGTCAAGCAACCTCCAGGGTTTGAGAACAAGGAGAATCCTGATCATGTGTACAAACTTGACAGAGCAATATATGGACTCAAGCAAGCTCCCAGAACATGGTATGAAATATTATCAAAATTCTTGCTTGAGCATGACTACAAGAGAGATAAAATTGATAGTACTTTATTCTTGAAGGAAAAAGGTAAAGTTCTCTTAGTAGTTCAGATATATGTAGATGACATAATCTTTGGAGCAACTATTGATAATATAAGTAAAGAATTTGCTAAACTAATGCGGAGTGAATTTGAAATGAGCATGATGGGTGAGCTTAATTTCCTTTTAGGCTTACAAATTAAACAAAATTCAAATGAAACTATGATCCATCAACACAAATATGTAAAAGAGCTGCTTAAGAGGTTTAAAATGGAATATTCTAAAGAAATTGACACTCCTATTGCAACAGCCATAAAATTGGATGTAGATGAACCGGTTCATCTGTTGATCAAAAGTTGTATAGGGGAATGATTGGTTCATTGTTGTATCTCACTGCTAGTGGACCTGACATTGTTTTCAGTGTAGGACTCTGTGCAAGATCTCAGGCTAATCCAAAGGAATCCTACTTAACTGTTGTACAGAGAATCTTGAGATACCTAAAAGGCACCATTGATCTCTGTCTTTTGTATCCAAAAGGTAGTAACTTTAATCTTGTGGGATATGTTGATGCTGACTATGCAAGTTTTCTAGTGGATAGAAAGAGCACCTCAGGTATGGAACATTTTCTGGGCTCAGGTCTCGTGTCTTGGGCCACTAAAAAGCAAAATTTTGTGGTTCTATCTATTGCTGAGGTTGAGTACGTGGTTGCAGCCTCATGTTGTGCTCAACTATTGTGGATTAAACAGCAATTGATGGATTCTGGAATCGATGTTGGATGTATCCATATCTTTTGTGATAACACTAGTGCTATCAGTATGACAAAGAACCCCGTTCATCATAAAAGAATAAAGCACATAAATGTTAGACATCATTTTTTAAGGGACAAATATGAGAAGGGATTGACCTCTATTAAATTTTGTGCTACTGATAAATAGATTGCTGGCATCTTTACAAAAGCACTAAGTAGAGAGAATTTTGAAAGGAACATGTTAGAGTTAGGGATGATTAAGATCACCTAAGTGAACCAGTTTAGAATGTACATGGAAAAAAATTAAAAAAATTAAAAAAATTGACTAGAAAATCCGAAACTTGTGTAAATAATCAGATTAACTGTTACTCAGTCTCATGCTGTAAATAGAATACTCTTTTGCCATGATTTGATATGACTCATTGGTTACTAATGATATTTTCTCTATTGTTGAAAATTGAGGCATGATCAAGAGGATTCTTAAATGATGAACCTGGTTCATCAGTGGTGGTTCATCTTAAAGGCGAGGTATGTGTTCTCCACTTTACACATCTTGAAATATTAATAATTAAATCATGAGAAGAACTCTACCCAAACTCAAAATGTTTTCAAAGTCTATCCTATAGAAATTTGAACCAGTTCCGTCTACACTAAGAATCCCCACCGTATTAAAATACCTAGATCCTAGGGGAGTTGTAACTGTCATTCCTAACTAACCAAATGCAGAAGTGATTAGACTTATATTTGACCCAAAAAGGTGTTGTTGTGTATTAATTACACTTCCCCTTTAAATCCCTCATCATCGCTTCTGAAAATCCCTCATAAATTCTACAACCGTCGAAACCCTTCCATCTCTCTTTGCCTTCAATTTCAATCCAGATCTTTCCTTCCATTTTCAACCAAAATCGAAAATGTCTAACCCCTGGAACAATCCTGGTACTCCTCCACCTACTACTCCATCCTCGACTTCTTCCTCAACCCCTAAATACAGTTCTACCCCTCCACAACCAAGTCCTACCACGCCTCAACCTAGACCTACTATTTCTCAACCTAGTCCTAACCCTGAACCCATAAAAAGGAGAGTTAAGATGCTTTCTAGAAAGACAGTGGCCACAGACTCTTTAGTGAGAAAATTGAATTCCAACCTTCAAGCAAGTCAGGCTCAAGAATCAAAAAAATTCGAGTGATTCCTTTAAGCCAGCGACTGAGGGGGAAGCAGCAGGATCCTCTGATTCTGAACAGGTATCATCCGTACCAAAAACTACTTCTGAGACTTGTTCTGAGACTGCTGAGAACTTAGAAACTAGGTTTGTCTTGGTTGGGGATGTGAAAGATGTGGAGTTGCCAAAAACAAAAAGGAGAGGTGTTAAAAACAAAACTGAAAAGGAAAAAGAGAGAGAGGGAGTAAGGAGTGAAGAGAGGGGAACATGGCAAGAATCTACTAGATTGGCTATTTGTGGAATTGAGCTAGAAATTGTAGAAGGAGTCAAGAAGCCAGGGGAAGTGAATCAGGAGAAGCGGCTGAGGGGCTGGTAAATCTAGGAAACCAAACAGATGAACCTTCATCTACTGAGGAAACCCTGGCGTATCTACTGAAAAAGTTGGTTGACAGCTACAACCCAAAGAAGAAAAGAACTCCCAAGGGTCAAACTTCTGGGACAACAAGAGCAAGTAAGAAAAGAAAAGCTACTCCATCTGCAAGCTCTGAAATTCTTCTTCCAAGAGGAAGAACCACAAGAAGCACGCTAAGGCGAAGTGAGGAGGAGCTACAAAGAGCCTTGGAGGAGAGTAAAAGAAAAAGGATCGGGAAAAAAAAGGAAAAGACTGTTGAGATTGATGAGATGTACCTGGTCCCTCAAGGTGAAAAGGTGGCAGAGGAAGAGGTTCAGACCCCAAAACAAAAGAAAGCCAAGACTTCCTCTAAGAAGTCTGCATCTGTGTCTAAGCCTGCTGAACCCTCGACCTTGGCCAAGCGAAGCAAGTCTGCAATGAAACCCAATAAAGTGATCATTGCTCAAGAAGATGAGTGGAGTGATGAAGAGGCAGTTGAATCTGATGGTGAGAAGGATAAGTTAACAAAGTTTGGAAAGCGTACAATTTTGAAGGGCAGGTTATAAAAAGACCTGGAAGAAGCATGAATGATCTTGTTGTTGGAAAAGCTGGAGAGGCAGGGTTGGAAGGACATGGTACTTCAGTTGGATGGGAGATTGGACGGAAATGAAATAGTGGAATTCATGGAAAAAGCTGAGATCAAGGATGGCAGAGTCTCTAGCCGAGTAAAGGGGGTCCAAATTTCTTTCGATGCCAAAGAATTGGGTGAAATCCTTGGCATTCCCTATGAAGGCTATGATGATTACACTAGGAAAAAATGGTCAAGTTTAGATGCTCTTCCAACTGCCCTGGTGATCACAATGAAGTTCTGCGACAATAGGAAGAGGTTGAACCCAAGGCAGTATATAAGAGTGAAATGAAGCCCCCACACAAGGTGATCTTTGAATTTACCAACAAATGTGTGTTGCCACGGCAGGAAAGGAGGCATATTTCTAATTACATGGATTTAGTTCTGATGGAGTGCCTAGACAGTGGGAGGCAAATAAACTGGCATTGGTTCATAATTCAGCTATTGGACAGAGTTGTAAATGGCTCCAAAGCCCACACCATTTCATATGCTTTCATTCTCATTTTTGTACTTGCTCATTACAAGGTGCCACTGAAGAAAGCGGAGATGGCCACAAACAAGGATCACTTTGGGATAAATACCCTTCTGACTTGTGATTATAAGATAAATGGCATCCCCAATGAACATGGTTCATCGAAGAGGACACTTATGAACAACAAAGTCAGAGCCCTTGTGCAGGTGAGTGGGGCGAAGATGCTGAAATAGCAATGCTGAAGAACCGTTCGGCGGAGGTTGAATATGAGAGGGATGCTTTCAGAACTGAGCTTGCTAAGGAAAAGGAGAAGAATGAGGGAATTCTTCGAGATATGCTATCTCTTCTCCAAGCCAAAAACCAAGCCTCCAGCCCTTCCAAGCCTTAGTTGCCTAGCCTGCCTAGTACATCAGTGACCCAGACTCGGAAGTTTTTATTGTTTTTGCTCATGTTTTTAATTGTTTTTATTTCATTTTATGGATTGTGGATGAACTATGCTTTCTATCAAAGAAATCTGCTGCTTTTGCTCTTATTCATGTTTCTATTTCTTTGATAGTTTGAATTATTAGTTAATTGTTGATGATTAATCCATGATTGAACTTGCAGTTGCCCTAATGGCCATGAGTAATTCTTAAATGTCTGGGATTCACATAATTTTTGGAACTTTTTGATGATACCAAAAGGGGGGAAGAATGGTTATGTGCTACTCTGAACATGTGATACTTATAACCTAATGAACCTGGTTCTTTTGTGATAAATGCTTAATACTCTAAATTGTGTCAATGTTGGATTAAGTTGGATACATGCCTAAGCTTATAGACGTACAGAGCTTGTCATCATCAAAAATAGAGAATTTGTTGGCCCATGAAATTGGTTAGTTTTGAAGATTGACAAAGGAACTCAGAAATGAACCAGATCCATCACTGGCAGACATAGACACAAGCAGAGTCAAAGGCACGTGAGGTGCACATGCAGGTGATAAACGAAATATGGTAAAATAAGAGATATCTCCTGATAAAAAAAGATTGCAAAATTGTAAGGAGAATGACTCCTTATTCAGTAAGAACAGAGTCAAAGATAAGAAAGGATTTGAGGAGTTGAGATTAACTAGAACTCTTCCACCAAGGAAGAGTAGCATTAGAACTCTAGTTAATTCCTTATCTACTAATCATATATATTGTAGATTGTTGTTATTGTACAGGTACGCAAAAAAGCAGAAGTTAAGCAAGGATTGAGAGCAAAATTAGCGAGGCAATTTTGCAAGCAGTTCGTGTGAGATTTGAGTGTGCGAATCTGAAGCTACTTGAACTAGCTAGAAGAACCAGTTCCAACTGTTGTCTTTTAGTCTAGTTTATTTGCAGTAGGTGATTTTAACTTGTACCTTTTCAGCTTTATCTAGAAGCGTTTGTAGTAGGTACTGTGTGTTCAAGTTATAGCTAACTTGGAGTTTGTCGCAAATAGCTAGAGGCTAGTTTGCTACAACGGGATTAGAGGTAATCCTTAGGTTTACAAAAGAGTTTTTGTAAATGCTGTTTGGGTCAATGATTTAGTAAAGAGTTTTGGAAAAATTCTACTGGGAAGTAGGTCGTGGTTTTTTTACCTTTTGAGGCAGGTATTTTCCACGTAAAAATCTCTGTGTTCTTTATTTTATGTATTTATTATTCTGCAAATAGTTGGAGTTGGAACACATAGAAGAACCTAGTCCTTCTATAACTAGTGCACGCGAAAATCAAACACCACACAAATCCCCCCCCCCCCCC
>MDKH01086640.1:0-78436 GCA_005239495.1 Nicotiana undulata | reverse complement strand
CTAGCGGGTTCAACGTTAGGCGCAGTCACGGCCCAAAGGGTGGGAATTTGGGTCGTGACATCTATACCGGTATGTCCTGATTTCAATTCAAGTTCCAAAAACGATATGTTTCTTTTACTACTTCAATTCATATTGTTTTTAATATTTTTCTATCTATGGTTTTGCTGTGAAACCTGTAGTTGATATGTCTACATTATTAGCATGTTATGTACTCCCCTCCCTTAGAATCAGCATGCTTATGAAATGTTATCCCCCCTTTCTGTAGTATGTCTCAGTGTGACTCTATTCCCTTGTATGCTTAACTAGTATTAGTATGAACCTGTCTTTGGCAAAACAACTTGTACCTTAAATTACTTGGTTCTGTGTTAATTCTGAAGTTCATGTTGTACCCTAATCCCTTGAACCCCTTAGAATATTTCTGATTCTGTACCTATGTAGACCTCTGCCTGCTATGTGTTTACCATTATGTGCTCTAACTATCCCCAATCCCCCATTACCCCTATGTGAAGGTTTGTGGTGCTGAACATGTCTTGGTTCTATGTTCTTTGGGTGTTGCCGAACCTATTTTGGTTCTGTGTTTGGTTTGTTGTTTGTTAATTACCCTAATCTTTTCAAAACTGTCTTATTGAATAACTCTCTCTCTTATTTTACAAAGCTATTTCAAACAAGTCTCTTTTCAAATTGTTTCCTACTTAAATCTTTTTCAAAATTATGTCAAGCACTCTCACTCTACTCTTAGATCCTTAAGTCATGCCCCTCTAATGTGTGACTGCTTAGGGATCCCTATGAGATCCCTCTGAACTCTGATGCATTAGAGATGGCTCTTCAACACTGTACTTACTCAATTATGGTTGTGAAATCTGGGTGTGAAGTAAGGCCCCGAGAAATTTTGCTAAGCAATTTAAGATTTCAGGGTGCCAGGTAGGCTAATTGTAATATTTCATGTGCTATAATAAGGTATAAATTGGATATCGTAAATAAGGGTAAGAGTCAAATTGAAAAAAAAATCATAATAGGCTAACACTCCAAATGAGTTTGCACAAGTCCACCCTTTTTTAAACGAGGTATATATATATATATGTATATCTGCGGTCCACTATGCGATCGCAAACCTGCTTTGCGGACCGCATAATGGCCGCAGAGTAGGGCAGGAGACTGCCCAATTTGAGGGCAGTTATGTGGTGTATTATGCGACCGCATAACTGTTATGCGGTGCATTATGCGATCGCATAACAGTTATGCAGACCTCATAGTGACCGCATAACCGGATAGTTGGGTCCCCCAGTTGAGGCCATTTCTGCGACAAATTTGCGGGCCACATTTCCGTTTTGCGGTCGCATATGCGACCGCATAGTTGAGTCGGAGCACCCTATTTTCTAAATTTTAAACCCGACCCAAATCAATATAAGGCATTTCCCCAGTCATTTTAAGTATATTTTCTGATGGTTTAGAGTGAGGGAGAGGGGTCATAGAGAGAGAAAGTGGTCTTCATCAATTGTTCTTCAATTCTTACACAAACCTTCAAAGATTAACAACGAAAACACACTAGGTCTTCATCCTTGAGGTAAGATTCTACACCCTAACCCTTAATTTCGATTTTTTACTAAAGATGGGTATGTATGAAAAAAGTTTGGGGGTATGGGAGTTGTTACCTTGTTTGCATGTGTCATCAACGGGTGTAGGAACATTGTTGAACTAAACATGTTTGGGGATGGGTTGAGGGTAGAGGAATATTGAGCATAATGATTGTCAATTGATAATGAACTTCTTTCAGTAATAAATTCTGGATTTAAGATAAGTATTTTTGCCTATTTTTCTCTTTTAAATTCTATAATTTGATTTTAAAAAAAGCAAAGACAACAAATTTTAGTTATACCTCTAATAGAGTTTGTAAGAAATTATAACCACCTGAAGTGGTAAAATTTCTATGTCTTGCCATGATCAAATTCATGTATGATTGTGAGCACAAGAAGTCGAAGCCCGTCTCATTAAATTTGCTTCATTCTCGTTCCCTTAAAGAGAATGTGGTAGAAACATGTGATAAGTCTGAAAGAAGAACAAATTATTACCGTGAAGGTATAAATAAATGTGGACGTGGCAATAGACGAAATTATAATCGTCATCATTTTGGTAATGAGAACAATAAGCATTCTCAAAATAATCCTTCACTCTATAAAATTAATGTTTGTCATCGATTTGACATGAGATTTTATAAAGCACATATAGATGATTATGGTCTATTCATGATGTGAATGTGACAACATCTGATTTATGAATGCATATTCATTCTTTAAAGAATATGAACGTGCTAGTGGTAGTGGATATACCACGTACACTAATCTCTAGAAAAAGATTTGAGATGAAATAAGAAAATAATTTCATCATTATGGCATGAATGGTCATTGATCACGTACCTATTGTAATTATGCCAAAATATTATGGCAATATGATTATTACAGGGCAAAAGTAATAGAAGAAACATATCTTGCCTATAATGATTTTGACCATAACCATAATGGTATAACTTTCTCCTTGAAAGAGATATTCATCATATGGATGTTGATGAATATGTGCTAGTGCAAAATTAATTGAAAGCTCAGAAAGAGCCAATTATATTGTTTTGGAGAAATAAAATTGATTACCAATAAGATATTGTGTCGTAGTAAGTCTCAAAGAAACTTATTTAGTTTCTAAGGTATTCGCGGAAACAGTTGGTTATATTGAGACTATAATAAAGGGAAGATTTAATATCTTATTACTACAACTTGTAGCAGGGTAATATATATGTGAAAAGCTATCTGCTTTATCTCCAGCTTGTACTACACAAATAAAAGAATGCTACAACAAAGTAGAAGTTTATTGATATACATATCATAATAAACTTAGAGTTTATTGATAATGCACATGTCATGGTGTAAACCTGAAATTTATCATTATTGATAATTTCTCCAATTGGCATAATTTGTTTAGCCATTAATTTAAGTATGATGTGCAAAAATAAAAGAGAATTCACATGGGTAAATATTAAAGAACTAGAAAGTTAATTGCGAATTCTCTTACATTGCTTGTTCTCATTAACTAATAGACCAACTAAAATTGTGATTGAATCTCATACATGCTGGAAATATCAAAGGTGAATATGAGCCCATCACCTGCCATGTAAACCACATAAGATGCATCTATGAGATGGTTACATGCGATTATTATTAACCTGCAACCTGGTGCTTGCGAGGTAACTTGCTCAATCATTTAATTTAGATCATAATTTCCGGATTTTCTATTCAAGAAAGTTTATCTTAATAAGTTGGTTTACATCATAGTTAGTTTAGCAAAATAATTATTGAGTGCCTCAACTTATTAGCTAAAATATTGCTTATGAGGACAAAGTTATGTATATCAGTTTGATATATGTTATATACGAAAGTATATTACATTCTCCCCTCATAAATGGTTCATGTTCAGGAACCAAATAATTTCATCTTATTATTATGAATTTGCGGTGTATATCATGATTAACACCATAACATACAAAGGTGGGTTTGCAAAGTTGAGAAAGCAAGTTATTTTTTCTAACACCGGGGGGGAGGGCAGGGGAGAGACATGATAAAAGTTGAGAAAAAGATATGTGGAATGAATTATCATTTGCACATCTAGATCCTCGAATAGGATAATATGAACTTGAAGTTCATAAAAGAATAATTCACCTGCAATATATTGCCAAGCATGCTTGACACATTTACTGACCCAAAGAAAGTAACTATATTCTCACTGCAAATGCTCATATTAGAATAAGTCTATAGTACGCTTAAAGCGTATAGACAAATCGGTTTCAAATAAAATTCATGATAAAGAATATGAGAAAATGATCATAATAAAGGAGACAAGTGATCTAGAAGATCACATGACATAACACTTCATAAACTCTCAGGAGAGATTCAGGTACCTAAATATATGAATGAAGAGATCTCTATGTTATGTCTATATGAAAATAAGGAGGTTGGAACCGATAAAATATTTGTCGACGACATCAATCATAGCGCCAAGTATAGATGAGGATGTTAAGTCTGTCGAATACAGGCACAAAAATATTGGCCAAATAGAAGAGATATAATTCGAATAGAATTGGTTTTATATGAAAGACATGTAATTTTGGACATGTAGTTCAAACACTTGAAAATATAAAGTCAAAGGTGTGTGTAATGGCTTTTATCTATCTTATATGTCTAGCAAGACATGGAAACTTGATGTGCATCTAAAGTCGATTTATATGGCTTATCTGACTATACTTATATGACAATCCATGAACAATTTAAAATGTTGATAGCATATATAATTCTTGGAGAATTTCTTGGTCCTGAATTACGACATTCTAAGTGCAATTTGTGCACATATGTATATTTCTATAACTATAAGCATGATAATGTGATAGCGAGAATACTTCTATGGAGATATTGAAAAACCATTCCACGATATTATATGAAAACAATATATATCTATCAAGAATGATGATTTCAAGGTGCAACATATTCATTCAAGTTAATATGACTGATCTGATTATCAAATCTCCACCAACGATCTTTTGAAGATGATGCACAAGATTGGAGAGTGAAGGCTCAAGAATGTGAATTGAAGCTCTCATCGTGGGGAGTTAATATACGTTGTACTCTTTTTCCCTTTCAAGATTTTTTCCCACTGGGTTTTCCTTGCAAGGTTTTTAATGAGGCAAGCAAAAGGCGTATTGTTAGATATGTGTACTCTTTTTCCTTCACTAGAATTTTTTCCCACTGTATTTTATTTTAGTTAAGGTTTTAACAAGACACATTATCTGTTGAATAGACATTCTAAGGGGGAGTGTTATGAATAGAATTGTAATTAGAGTGAATGTCTATCTTTTAGAGAGTTTGTTACTTTGTGGCTAATTCATTTTCCCCCGATAAATAGAGGGGTCTTACCCTATTGTAAATCATCCCAATCAATATGAATTATCTCTCTCTACTTTTCTCTACAATACTCTTCTTCTCCTTATATTGTTTTACAACAAATTCTATTATAATTTTAGTATTATACTTAAAAGTTATCAAAATGATAAAAGACAACATATCTTAACAACATCATTCGTGAACTAAGTAAACTAACATTCAATCAACACTCAAGTACCATATCACTAAAATATCGACGGTAATTAGTAAAGTAAATGTTTTAACACAAAAAAATCTAAAAATGCGTATGGAAATAAATCTGAAACACTATTGTAATTTTCTATATAAATACACACAAAAAGTATATGAAATGTTAATAGATTTTGATACTTTTGCGAATAATATTTCATTATGATATGCTTCACGTTGAATAAAATAATAATAATAATAATAATAATAATAATAATAATAAATTTTAGTATTCTACTTGTTATGACAATCATTTTATTTTTCTAAATGTAAATTAATTAATTTGGTTAAATACTACCCTTAAATTCGTAATATGATAACTAAACCTAACAATATGGAGTCTCATTTTGTTTTTTCACTACTAAAAAACAGCATTTGCGACGAGTAATTGCGACTGAATTAAATCGGTCGCAATTTGCGACTAATTTGGTCGGAAACTTTAGTAAAAATACATGTTACTTTTTTTTGGCTCAAAATTGTGAGTGATTCTGTCGCTCAATTACTGTAACGATCTGGCCGGTCGTTGCGAGAGTTATAGCCCCATTTTTTCCATTTTTGCTTCCTTTTGTGTTCTTCAGCTATATTATGATATATCGGGTTAGTTGGTTCGGGTCCGAAGTGGTTTCAGAGTGAAATGAGACACTTAATCTCCTATTTAGAAGCTTAAGTTGGAAAAGTCAGCCGGATGTTGACTTATGTGTAAACAATCTTGAATTTGGATTTTTATAGTTTGGTTAGCTCCGTTAGGTCATTTTGGACATAGGAGCACGTACGAATTGTGATTTGGATGTTCGTAGTAGAATTAAGCTTGAATTGGCGAAAGTTGAAAATTTAGCGATTTTGGTCGGCAGTGAAAAATTTGATATCGGGGTCAGAATGGAATTTCAGAAGTTGGATGTCACGACCTGAAATTCCCACCACCGGGGTCATGATGGCGTCTAACGTTGAACCCGCTAGACAAGCCAACGTGTTTAATCATATTTACTAAAAACCATTAATTATTAAGGGAGAACAGGTAAAAATCAGCTTTTCCGTAACTAAAAGCTTAAAAGTAAGAACAGATAAAAGGAAATTCATAACTAAATCCATAAGCTTAGCAAAATTCTCAAACTAGCCAACCTAGATCTTTGGAGTCACAATGTCACGGACTATCTATGATTAATACAGATAAAAGGTCTGAAAGAAATAATACAATTGTTTTTTGAAGTACTAAAAACAGAAATATAGGAAAGTGGAATAAGGAAGGGGACGCCAAGGCCTGCGGATGCCTGCAGGTCTACCTCAGTGTCTCCGGTGGACGGAAGGATACTCCCTCGATCAGTGTCCACTGGGTCCGGTACCGTAATCTGCACAACATAAAGAAGTGCAGGTGTAGCATCAGTACAACCGACCCCATGTACTGAGTAAGTGCCGAGCCTAATCTCAGCGAAGTAGTGACGAGATTAGGACACGACAAATAATAAACACCTGTGCAATTCAATAATATATAACAGGGATACAGCAGGAGAATAACCAGTTAAGTGTAAAACAGGGGGAGAACATGTTGGGGACAAGGGGAAACAATATCTGAATCACAGAACGAAGCAACAATCTAAGTATCAAAAATAGCACAGGAAGTGAACACATAGAACAAACAAGTACACGGCATCACCCTTCGTGCTTTACTCTCATCCTCACCAAAACAAGTGCACGGCATCACCCTTCATGATTTTACTCTCATCCTCACCAAAATAAGTAAATAACTAAATAAATAAATACACGGCATCACCCTTCGTGCTTTTACTCTCATCCTCACAATGCAATGAATAAATAAAACGGCACGTCATTATCCTTCGTGATTTTAAATATTAAATCATGAAACGACATCACCCTTCGTGCTTTACACTCTCATCCTCACAATGCAACAAATAAATACACGGCATCACCCTTCGTGCTTTACACTCTTTCTCACAATGCAAAAATAAATACACGGCATCACCCTTCGTGCTTTACACTCTTCCTCACCCAAACAATATCAAGAACAACAGTTTGTCAAGGAAAAAATCAATAACATCTATCATAATCACAACATCCCGGCAAGGAAACAACAGTAGAAATAAATACCGTCCCGGTAAGGGACACATCTATAACCAATCTCGCTCAAGTGTAAAACTTAACAAAATAATCCTCAATCGACAATTAATCAACAGTGTTTGCAACCAAGCATTTCCAACAATTGAATAACCTCCAAAATGAAATCTACTTCATAACATAGTAAATAACGAAGAAAAACACATATATTATAAAGACCGACTCACGGGCATGCTTGACAACAATGCATAGGTACTCGTCACCTCACCTATACATTGAACATGGGATAAACACGTAGCACATATGACTCAACACCTATTTCCACAAGCTAAGGTTAGACCAAACACTTACCTCGATGCCATGAACATAATTCAAGCATTAACTACCGCTTTACCTCTTGATTCCACCACCAACTCGCTCGTATCTAGCCACAAGTTATTAATTATATCAATAAATGCTAAATAAATCGATTCTAATGCATGGAAATGAGTTTTCTAAAGTTTTCCCAAAAAAGTCAAAAATCGACCTCGGGCCCGCTCGATCCAAACTCAAAATTCGGACCAAAATCCCATTACATATTCACCCCCCGAGCCCGGATATTTAAATGGTTTTGGAATCAGATCCCAATTTGAGGTCTAAATCCCCAAATTTCACTATTCTTAGGTTTTTTCGAAAATTCCCAATTCCACCGTGAAAACCCTAGATTCTAGGATGAAGTCTTGTAAAAACGAGTTAAGGATTAAAGAAAATGAGTTAGAAATCACTTACTAGTGTTTTGGAGAAGAAAGAGTGTTTGGAAAATCGCCTCTTAGGTTTTTAGGGTTTTGAAAAATGAAAAACAGCTGAAAATCCCGTTTAAATAACCCCCCGCAGGCCCCCCATCGCGGACCGCGCAAAGGTGACCGCGGACGCGAAGATCTTTCCACCGCGGACCGCACAAAGGCCGCCGCGGCCGCGAAGACCCTTCCACTGCGAACCGCACAAAGGCGACAACGGACCGCACTGGCGGGTTCTGAGATCTATACTTCTCTGAACCTGCCACAACCCTATTCTAAGCCTAAAAACATCTCGGGACTTATCCGAAACTCACCCGAGCCCTCGAAAATTCAAACCAAAAGTGCACAAAACCTCAAAAATATCCTACGGACTTATTCGTGTAATCATAAACATCGGATTAAACTCCAAAATCAATGAAATTTCTCAAAACTCCTTTAAACATCATTTTGCAATTTAGGTCTGAATCACGTCAAATGGATCCCGTTTCTTACCAAATTTCATAGATACCCCACATAAATCATATCGAACCTGTACCGGGCTCTGGAACCAAGCTACGGACCCGATACCACAGGTTTCACATAGAATTTTATTTTAAAAAACCTTTATATTTTTCAGAAAACGATGTTCTTTAAAAATTCATTTCTCAGACTTGGGACCACGGAATTTCTGGGCATACGCCCAAGTCCCCTATTTTCCTACGGACCCTCCGGGACCGTCAAATCATGGGTCTGGGTCCGTTTACCAAAAATATTGACCAAAGTCAACTTTACTCAAATTTCAACACAAAAATATCATTTTCATTAGTTTTTCTCATAACGGTTACACGCCGGGGCTGCGCACGCGAATCGAGGTGGGATAAAAGGAGTTCTTATGACTCGGGACACAGATTTAGCTAGAAATACTCGTGATGAATTTTTGGGTCATCACAATCTCCACCTCTAAAACAAATGTTCGTCCTCGAACGGACGTAGAAAGATACCTGAATCGGGGAAAAGATGGGGATATCGGCTCTGCATATCGGACTCGGTCTCCCAAGTAGCTGCCTCAACAGGCTGCCCCCTCCAGTGAAAACTAACTGAAGGATAACTCTTCGATCTCAACTGACGAACATGCCGGACTAATATGGCTACCAGTTCCTCCTCATAAGTCAGATCCTTGTCCAACTGGACACTGCTGAAGTCAAGTACATGAGAGGGATCGGTAGTATACTTTCGTAGCATAGATACATGAAACACCGGATGTACGGTTGATAAACTCGGTGGCAAACAAAGTCTATAGACCACCTCTCCTACCTTCTCAAGAATCTCAAAGGGACCAATGTACCTAGGGCTCAACTTTCCCTTCTTCCCGAACCTCATCACGCCCTTCATAGGCGACACCCGAAGAAATACCTGGTCTTATATCATAAATGCCAAATCACAAACTTTGCAGTCTGCATAACTCTTCTGCCTGGACTGAGCTGTACGAAGTCTATCCTGAATGATCTTCACCTTGTCCAAGGCATCCTGAACTAACTCTGAACCCAACAATCTAGCCTCTCCCGGCTCGAACCACCCAATCGGCGACCGACACCGCCTACCATACAACGCCTCATAAGGATCCATCTGAATGCTCGACTGGTAGCTGTTGTTGTAGGCAACCTCAGCTAAAGGCAAAAACTGGTCCCATGAACCTCCAAAGTCAATGATACATGCTCGCAACATATCGTCCAAGATCTGAATGGTACGCTCGGACTGCTCGTCCGTCTGAGGATGAAATATTGTGCTCAACTCAACCCGTGTTCCCAACTCACGTTGAAATACTCTCCAGAAATGGGAGGTAAACTGAGTACCTCGGTCAGAAATAGTAGACACGGGCACACCATGCAACCGAACAATCTCTCTGATGTAGATCTTTGCCAACTTCTCCGAAGAATACGAAACTGATACATGAATGAAGTGTGTTGACTTGGTCAACCTATCCACAATGACCCACACAACATCAAACACCCTCTGAGTCTGTGGGATCCCAACTACGAAATCAATGGTAACACACTCCCAATTCCACTCGGGAAACTCAATCTGCTGCATCAAACCACCGGGTCTCTAGTGCTCGTACTTAACCTGCTGACAGTTCAAGCACCGAGTTACATATTCCACAATGTATTTCTTCATCCTCCGCCACCAATAATGTTGCCGCAAATCCTGGTACATCTTTGCGGCACCGGGATGAATGGAATACCGGGAAATATGGGCCTCCTGCAATATCAACTCACGAATGCCATCAACATCAGGCACACAAATACGACCTTGCATCCTCAGGACTCCATCATCATCAACTATAACCTGCTTGGCACCTCTGTGCCGGACCGTATCTCTAAGAACACATAAATGATGATCGTCATACTGCCGGTCTCAAATATGATCAAACAATGAAGAACGGGTCACAGTATAAGCCAAAACACTGCCAGTCTCTGAAACATCCAATCTCATGAATCGGTTGGCCAATGCCTGAACATCTAGAGCAAGCGGTCGCTCTCCGACCGGTGTATAAGCAAGACTACCCATGCTGGCTGACTTCCGGCTCAAAGCATCAGCCACCACATTGGCCTTTCCCGGATGATATAGAATGGCAATGTCATAATCTTTCAACAGCTCTAACCATCTTCTCTGACTGATATTCAACTCTTTCTGCTTGAACAGATACTGCAAACTCTTATGGTCCGTGAACACCTCACACGACACACCATACAAATAATGCCTCCAAATCTTCAACGCATGAACAATGGTTGATAACTCCAAATCGTGAACTGGTTAATTCTTCTCATGAATCTTCAACTGACGAGAAGCATAGGCTATAACCTTGCAATCCTGCATCAACACTGCACCAATTCCAACCCGTGAAGCATCATAATACACGGTATATGGCCCTGAACCTGTGGGCAAAACTAACACCGGTGTCGTGGTCAAGGCTGTCTTGAGCTTCTGAAAGCTCGCCTAACACTCATCTGAACACCTGAACTGGGCACCCTTCTAAGTCAACCTGGTCATCGGGGCTGCAATAGATGAAAAGCCCTCCACAAACCGGCGATAATAACCTGCTAAGCCCAAGAAGTTTTGAATCTCTATAGCTGAGGTGGGTCTAGGCCAATCTCTGACTGCTGAAATCTTCTTGGGATCCACCTGAATACCCTCTACCGATACCACTAGACCAGAAAATGCTACCGAACTCAACTAGAATTCACACTTAGAAAATTTGGCATACAATTGTCTATCCTTCAGAGTCTGAAGGATGACTCGAAGGTGTTGCTCATGCTCTTCCCGGCTGCGGAGTATATCAGTATATCATCAATGAAGACTATAACAAACGAATCTAAATAGGGCCTGAACACTCGGTTGGTCAACTCCATAAAAGCAGCTAGGGCATTTGTCAACCCAAATGACATCACCAAACATTCATAATGCCCATACCGAGTGCGGAAAGTTGTCTTAGGGACATCAGATGCTCTAATCCTCAACTGATGGTAGCCAGATCTCAAATCAATCTTGGAAAACACTGTGGCACCCTGAAGCTGGTCAAATAAATCATCAATCCTCGGCAAAGGATACTTATTCTTGATAGTAACCTTGTTCAATTGCTGGTAGTCAATACACATACTCGTTGATCCATCTTTCTTCTTAACAAAAAACATTGGGGAACCCAAGGGGAAACACTAGGCCTAATGAAGCCTTTATCAAGCAAGTCTTGTATCTGATCCTTCAATTCCTTCAGCTCTGGTGGGGCCATACGATATGGCGGAATGGAAATGGGTTGAGTGCCCGGAGCCAACTTAATGCAAAAATCAATATCCCTGTCGGGTGGCATACCCGGCAGGTCAGTAGGGAATACCTCTGGAAACTCATGAACCACGGGCACAGACTCCATAGAAGGAACTTCGGCACTAGAAACACGAACATATGTCAAATAGGCCAAACAACCCTTCTCGACCATGTGCCGAGCTTTATATATGAAATAAATCTACCGGAAGAATGACTAAGAGTCCCTCTCCACTCCAATAGAGGTACTCCCGGTAAGGCCAAGGTCATAGTCTTGGCGTGACAGTCCCGAATAATATGGTAGGGAGATAACCAATCCATCCCCAAGATGACATAGAAATCAACCATATCAAGAAGCAAGAGATCTACATGATTCTCCAGACCACCAATAACCACTAAGCATGAACGGTAGACTCGATTTACCACAATAGAATCACCCACCGGTGTAGATACATATACAGCAGTACTCAAGGAATCATGGGGCATAATCAGATAAGGAGAAAAATATGAAGACACATAGGAGAATGTAGACCCCGGATCAAATAAAATCGAAGCATCTCTGCTTCAAACTGAAACCATACCTGTAATGACTGCATCAGAGGCCTCAGCCTCAGGTCTGGCAGGAATAGCATAGCATCGGGGCTTAGCCCCACCAATCTGAAAATCCTTGGGTCAACCTACAGCGGCCTGACCTCTACCTCTCATAGGCTGTCCTCCACCTCTAACTGTATGGCCTCCACCTCTGGCACCTCGACCTCCACCCCTAGCTGGATGAGGGGGTGGGGGTGCACCTGCTACGAGAATCATAACACGGGAACCCTGATGCTGAGAACCCCTAGAAGCTCGGGGGCAATACCTAGCAATATGCCCTGGAACACCACAAGAGTAACAAGACCTTTTTTGCTGAGACTGCTGGCCCTGAAACTGTCCCTATCGACCAGAATAAACACCCTGGAAGCTTTGAAGCGGCGTTGCACTGATAGTATTTGGTGGTGCACTGATAGGAGTTGGCGGTGCACTGCGGGATACCTGAAGTGCCGATTGGTATGGTCTAGTAGGATGACCTCTGCCAAAAGAATCTCTGCCTCCAGATGAGGCACCACTGAATCAGCCGAAATGACGTGGTATCTTGTTATACCCCTGACCACTGCCCTGTGACAAGATCATCTCAATGCGCCTGGCCACATTGGCCGCCTCCTGAAATGAAATATCGGTACCTGACTCCCTGGCCATCTGAAGTCTAATAGGCTGAGCTAGCCCCTCAATAAACCTCCTCACCCTCTCTCGATCGGTGGGGAGTATCATGATAGCATGTCGGGCCAAAGAGATAAACCTGGTCTCGTACTGGGTAACTGTCATAGAGCCCTGCTATAGACGCTCAAACTGCCTCCGAAGCTCCTCTCTCTGGGTAAGTGGTAGAACTGAGCCCAAGACAACGACGAAGATCCAACTGGCCTAGTCAAGCAGAAATCCCTCCACCAAGTCTTGGCGGTACCATAAAGACGGAATGTAGAAAAACCGACCCCATTGGTCTCTACGATCCCCATGTTCCGAAGAACCTCATAGCAACTGTCCAAGTAATCCTGGGGATCCTCTGATGGTGCACTAGTAAAAGTAGTAGGAAATAACTTGGTGAACCGATCCAATCTCCATAAGGCATCGGCAGACATAGTTGCTCCCTCAACTGCCTGTGTCAAAATACCCGGCTGAGCTGCTACAGCTGTCTGAGGTGCTGGAGTCTGGAACTGAGAAGCTAACTGCTCTGGCGTGCGGGTAGCAGGAGTCTGGGTCCCTCCCCAGCCTGAGATACGGTTGGTGCAGTAGGAAGTAGACCGGCCTGAGCCACGCTCTACATAAGGCCCACTAAACGGACCAGGTTATCCTAAAGTATCAGGGTGGAAATGAACCCCTATGGGACTTGAGCTGGTTCGACCGGAACCGTCTGAGTAGGAACCTCACCGGAAAAATCTACATGTGGGTCCTCTACTTGGGATACTGCTCTGGGCTGCGCCCTTCCCCTACCTCGGCCTCTAGCACGGCCTCGGCCCCTCGTAGGTGCTGCAACTGGAGGATCGGGATGCTGATCGGTAAATGAGGAAGCACGCGTTCTCTCCATCTGCGAGAGAATGGAATAGAAACTCAATTAGCATTTAAAAGTCAAATCGCACGACAGAGAAGAATAGATTTGAAGTTATTCCTAACTTTGCAGCCTCTAGGGGATAAGTACAGACGTCTCCGTACCGATCCCTCATACTCTACCAAGTTTGTCCGTGACTTGTGAGACCTAGGCAACCTAGAGCTCTTATACCAACTTGTCACGACCCGAAATTCCCACCACCGGTGCCGTGATGGCGTCTAACATTGAACCCGCTAGACAAGCCAACGTGTTTAATCATATTTACTAAAACCATTAATTATTAAGCGAGAACAGGTAAAAATCGGCTTTTCTGTAACTAAAAACTTAAAAGTAAGAATAGATAAAAGGAAATGCATACTAAATCCATGAGCATAGCAAAATTCTCAAACTAGCCAACCCGGATCTTTCGAGTCACAATATCACGGACTATCTATGATTAATATAAATAAAAGGTCTGAAAGAAATAATACAATTGTTTTCTGAAGTACTAGAAACAGAAATAAAGGAAAGTGGAATAAGGAAGGGACGCCAAGGCCTGCGGACGCCTGCAGGTCTACCTCAGTGTGTCCGGTGGACTGAATGATACTCCCTCGATCAATGTCCACTAGGTCCAGTACCGTAATCTGCACAATATAAAGAAGTGCAGGTGTAGCATCAGTACAACCGACCCCATGTATTGAGTAAGTGTCGAGCCTAACCTCGGCGAAGTAGTGACGAGGCTAGGACACGATAAATAATAAACACATGTGCAATTCAATAATATATAACATGGATACGACAGGAGAATAACCAATTAAGTGTAAAACGGGGGAGAACATGCTGGGGACAAGGGGAAACAATATCTGAATCACAGAACGAAGCAACATTCTAAGTATCAAAAATAGCACAGGAAGTAAACACATAGAACAAACAAGTACACGGCATCACCCTTCGAGCTTTACTCTCATCCTCACCAAAACAAGTGCACGACATCACCCGTCATGCTTTTACTCTCATCCTCACCAAAATAAGTAAATAACTAAATAAATAAATACACGGCATCACCCTTCGTGCTTTTACTCTCATCCTCACAATGCAATGAATAAATAAAACGACACGGTATTATCCTTCGTGCTTTTAAATATTAAATCATGACACGGCATCACCCTTCGTGCTTTACACTCTCATCCTCACAATGCAACAAATAAATACACAGCATCACCCTTTGTGCTTTACACTCTTCCTTACCCAAACAATATCAAAAACAACAGTTTAGCAAGGAAAAATCAATAACATGTATCATAATCAAAGCATCCCGGCAAAGGAACAACAGTAGAAACAAATACCGTCCCGGCAAGAGACACAGCTATAACCAATCTCGCTCAATTGTAAAACTTGACAAAATAATCCTCAACCGACAATTAATCAACAGTGTTTGCAACCAAGTATTTCCAACAATTAAATAACCTTCAAAATGAAATCTACTTCATAATAAAGTAAATAACGAAGAAAAACACATATATTATAAAGACCGACTCACGGGCATGCTTGACAACAAGGCATAGGTACTCGTCACCTCACCTATACATTGAACATGGGATAAACACGTAGCACATATGACTCAACACCTATTCCCTCAAGCTAAGGTTAGACCAAACACTTACCTCGATGCCACAAACACAATTCAAGCCTCAACTACCGCATTACCTCTTGATTCCACCACCAACTCGCTCGTATCTAGCCACAAGTTACTTAATTATATCAATAAATGCTAAATAAATCGATTCTAATGCATGGAAATGAGTTTTCTAAAGGTTTCCCCAAAAAGTCAAAAATCGACCCCGGACCCGCTCGGTCCAAACTCAAAATTCGGACCAAAACTCGATTACTCATTCACCCCCGAGCCCGGATATATAAATGGTTTGGGAATCAGACCCCAATTTGACATCTAAATCCCCAAAATTCACTATTCTTAGGTTTTCCTAAAATTCCCAATTCCACCAAAAACCCTATATTCTAGGATAAAGTCTTGTAAAAAAGAGTTAAGGATTAAAGAAAATGAGTTAGAAATCACTTACTAGTGTTTTGAAGAAGAAAGAGTGTTTGGAAAATTGCCTCTTATGTTTTTAGGGGTTTGAAAAATGAAAAATAGCTGAAAATCCCGTTTAAATATACCCCTCGCAGGCCCCCCACCGCGGACCGCACAAAAGCGACCGTGGCCCGGAAGACCCTTCCACCGCATACCGCGCAAAGGTGCCAGAGGCCGCAAATACCTTTCCACCGCGGACCGCACAAAGGCGACCATGGCCGCGAAGACCCTTCAACCGCAGACCGCACAAAGGTGACCGCAGACCGCACTGGCAGGTTCAGAGATCTGTACTTCTCTGAACCTGCCACAACCCTGTTCTAAGCTTAAAAACATCCTAGGACCTACCCGAAACTCTCCTGAGCCCTCGGAACTTCGAACCACAAGTGCACACAACCTCCAAAATATCCTACGGACTTATTCGTGTAATCAAACCACCAAAATAATATCATAAACATCGGATTAAACCCCAAAATCAATGAAATTTCTCAAAACTCCTTTAAACATCAAATTTTGCAATTTAGGTCCAAATCACGTCAAATGGATCCCGTTTCTTACCAAATTTCATAGATACCCCACATAAATCATATCGAACCTGTACTGGACTCTAGAACCAAGCTACGGGCCCGATACCACAGGTTTCACATAGAATTTCATTTTCAAAAACCTTTATATTTTTCAGAAAATGATTTTCTTTAAAAAATCATTTCTCGGACTTGGGACCTCGGAATTCGATTTCGGACATATGCCCAAGTCCCCTATTTTCCTACGCACCCTCCGGGACCGTCAAATCACGGTCCGTTTACCAAAAATGTTGACCAAAGTCAACTTTACTCAAATTTCACCACAAAAATATCATTTTCATTAGTTTTTCTCATAACGGCTTTCCGACTATATGTCTAGGTTGCGCACGCGAATCGAGGTGGGATAAAAGGAGGTTCTCATGACCATGGGATACAGATTTAGCTAGAAATACACAGGATGACCTTTTGGGTCATCACATTGGAGCATATTTGTAGTGTCATTTGTGATGTGTGTGTAAAATTTGAGATCATTCGGACGTGGTTTGGCAGGTTTCGGCATCGGTTGCGGAATTTGGAAGTTTAGAAGTTCTTAGGCTTGAATACAAGGGTAATTTGGTGTTTTGATGTTGTTTTGAGTGTTTCGAAGATGAGACTAAGTTAGTATATTAATATATGACTTGTTGGTATGGTTAGTTGAGGTCACGAGGGCCTAGGGTGTGTTTCGGATGGTTAACGGATAAATTTTTGGTGTTGGGAGATAGCTGATCTGCTGGTTTCTGAAGTTGCTGGTGTTTTCCGCACCTACGGATGGGAAGACGCAGGTGCGAGGTCCACAGAAGCGCGTGGAAGTCCGCAGGTGAGAATAGTGTTGGGTTGGCTGGAAACGCAGCTGCGAGATGGTGGTCGCATTTGCGGGCCTGCAGGTGCAAGACCTGGGCCACAAATGCGAAAAAATGGAGTTGGTTAGTTTCTGACCCTCAGGTGTGAAGTTGGTCCGCAGATGCGGAACTTGGGATCCTAAGTGAGTTCCGCACCTGCGATGGAATTTCTGCAGGTGCGGTGTCGCATAAGCGTGAAATGGTCCACAGGTGCGAAAGGCCTTGTCACGACCCAATTTCCTAACCTCGAGGATCGTGATGGCGCTTAATACCACACTTGCTAGGCAAGCAAATGTTAGAACTTAATTAGCCATTTTTCCTTTAAGTTAATTTAAAAACGAATAAGCAATTTAGAAATAACTAAATCTGATACTTTCCATAAATAACTTCATGAATAAAATAATAAACGAATAGATAAACCGAGCCACGAACTAAATATATAACTCTAAGTCTACCCCAAGGTCTGGTGTCATAATTCACGAACTTCTAAGAATACTACAAATAATGGGTTGAAAGAGATAATGTATCTATTTTAGGCAAAATAAAACAATCTCTATAAAACTAAGAGAAGACTCTAGGACTCTGTGGACGCCAGCAGATCTACCTCGTGTCTCCAAATGATGAATGATCGCTACTAAAGTCTCTAACACTGGTCGATACTTGGATCTGCACAAAAGAGTGCAGAGTATAATATCAGTACAACCAACCCCATGTATTGATTAAGTGCCGAGACTAACCTCGTACGAAGTAGTGACGAGGCTGCCATTTTATGAATTAAGATCCCATTCCATACTTATTAGCTATAAAAAGACTAATTTCAATTACCTCGATTTGTGTGCACAGTCCGAGCGTGAAACCGAAAAGCTTTTATGTGAAAATATGAGAACACATCCTCCTCACCGCGAATGCGAAGGCCACTTGGACCTGACTCTATGCGAACGCGGGTTGCCCATGCGAACGCGATGAAGGCCTACCCAGCCATATAAAATCAAGTTTTAAAACGGGCAGAACCTATTTACTTCATATTTTCGAATTACCCATCCCTAAGGACGATTTTCTTAACCAAAGTTCATCCCTAAAGTGTTGGTAATCAATTCTAAACACTACTCTTTCAATTACCCAATGTTTTTCATCACTTTTAAATAAAAAATTAAAAGAATTCATGGTAAAAATTGAGGGTTTGGGTAGAATTAGGGAATTTTGTAAAACAAATTGAATCTTTACCTCGAATTGAGGTCGAATTTCGAAACTAACTGCATATGCGGGCTCGGGGGTGAATGGGTAAACGTAATTTGGTCCGAATTTTGAGTTTGGACCAAGCGGGCCCAGTGTCGGGTTTTAACTTTTTTGGAGAAAACTTAGGAAAAAGCATAATTTTCAGTAAAGTTACTTCCTTTAGCACAAACTAATGATATTAAGTTAATTATGATTAGATTCGAGTGCATTGGAGGTGAATTCAAAAGGAAAAGCTATAATTGAGCAGTGAGTGGCCTGTGAATTTGAGGTAAGTGTTTGGTTTAGCCTTGACTTGAGGGAATAGGAATCCCCAACGTAAATGCTATGTGAATTTGCATGTGTGTGGTGTATAAGTGAGGTGACGAGTATCTATGCACCACCAAAATTACTTGTTAAACATGATCCCTTCCCTATCCTCCATTATCTAATTCATGATTTAATTGTTTGTACGATCTCTATGCTTCCATGTCTACTTGTTTTCATCAACCTGTTGGGAAGTATTGTTTATGAAATTCGAAAGTATTAGTTTTATCCTGGATTCATTGTGATTTATGAAATGTTGAGTTGGTGGATGGTATTCTACGAAACATATAAATTTGGGTTGGTTCTATTGTGAATTGATGATTTGTGAAGCTCCTGAATAGTACAGTTTCCTGTTATGATAATGGAGATTTAATTAGTGTGAAAGGTTTGGAATCTGATTTGTGAAACTTATTATAAATAAATAGATGAAATTTTATTGTCTGGTGGGAGCGGGTTGCACGCCGCAACAATGAGTAATAATAGAGAATATTCATGTTGTACTGGTTATAAAATAAGGGCGGGAACACTCATTTTTTTATTGTCATTATTTCATATTCTGTTTTTTACTGTTATTTAGGGTGAAGCTTATTATGTTTACAATTGTGAAGACATAAATATTGTGAAAGGCTTTGACTTGAATTGTGAAATCTTTTATTAAATAAAGCGATGTGATTGTCTGTTGGGAGCGGGTTGCACGCCGCAACAAGGAGTAATAAGGGTGGACATGTGGGATCGGGTTGCACGCCGCAACAAGATAAATAAGGGTGATATATATATATATATATATATATATATATATATATATATATATATTGGGAGGGGCAATAAGGGTGGACAGGTGGGAGCGGGTTGCGCGCCGCAACAAGAAGCAATAAGGGAGGACATTTATATTTTACTGATTTTGAATACAAGGATTTGGAAAACTTACTGTTTTACTTTACTAATTTCATATCATGCACTTACGATTATTTTAAAGTGAAAATTTGAAAACTTGTGTGAGGATTTGGTTATAGTTGAGGCCTGGAAAGAGGCGGCTGAGTTATTTTAGTTATTGTTACAGTTTATTATTTTGTTTTGCTTAGAATTTCTTCCCTGCTTAATTATATATTGTCACATGTTATGTTATACTTGACCCGCCGTAGCCTAGTCACTACTTCGTCGAGGTTAGGCTCGGCACTTACTCAATACATGGGGTCGGTTGTACTGATACTACACTCTGCACTCTTTTGTGCAGATCTAGGTACCGGCTAGAGATAGGATATTTTAGTAACTGTCCTCATTCATTCGGAGACACGAGGTCGATCTGCTGGCTTCCGCGGATTCCTAGAGTCTTCTCCGTATTATTTGGATTACTGCTTTAATTGATTCAAACAATTATACATTAATTCTTTCAGCCCATTATTTGTAGTATTCTTAGTGGTTTGTGAATTGTGACACTAGACCCTGGAGTAGATTTAGAGTTATATATTTAGTTTGTGGCTCAGTTTATCTGTTCATTTATTATTTTATTCATGAAGTTATTTATGGAAATTATTAGATTTAGTTTATTTTAGATCATTTTATTGTGTTTAAATAAATATTCAAGGAAAATGGCTAAACGAGTTCTAACATTGGCTTGCCTAGCAAGTGTGGTGTTAGGCGCCATCACGATCCTTGAGGTTGGGAAATTGGGCCGTGACAAGTTGGTATCAGAGCACTAGGTTGCCTAGGTCTCACAATTCACGAACATACTTGGTAGAGTCTGAAGGATCGGTACGGAAATGTCTGTACTTATCTCTCAGAGGCTATATATTTAGGAACAATTTCACTTCTATTCTACTCTATCGTGCGAATTTATTCTACCATTGATGATTGAACTTGTCTATTCTTGTACTCTAAGAAATCTCGACAACACGCAAAGCGTCTACAACCGGACGAGAGATAAAGCCCCAATGATAGCCACGATTAGGGTAAGGGACATAAGCAGAGCTCAATCTAAAGCTCGAACATCAGCACCTATTGTAAAGTCTCAAATGGATTTAGCGGAGGTTCTAGCTCAGTCGGTACATGTTGGACCAGTCAGGTTCCAGAAGGATTCATAGCTATGAAGTATTGCAGAATGTGGGAATAGTTGAAAGACATGAGGTTGATTTATATGAGCTATAAAGTTTAACATGGGGGATTATCAGACTTTGTGACCTATGACTTCGTCCCAAGTGGGGAAGTCCGCCGTCAAGGAATAAATTTTGAGGTCATGTATTATATCGGTTTTGGCCTAGAATATATAAAGCCTGAGATTTTTGCAAGAGATAAAGTTGGGATTTACGGTATGTCCGCCTCCTTAATAACCCTATACCTCAGTACCAAAGGAGTTATATAAACAACTTTAAATCTACGGAAGGTCTACTCAGCGAGGAAGTCACGGTTGCGGATTTTGGGGTTCTTCAGGGGGAGTACAGTGGTTGACGAGCTTCTAGACTCTGTGGTTCGAGCCAAGATATATTTGTATAGAGCTCTACTTTGTGATCGTTGTGCATCAATAAAGATAAGAGTTACCCCAAAGAATAACGAAGAGTATAGGAATAAATGGGGTAGCTCAGCAGTGTTGAGTCAGCATAGTAAAAGAAGAAATGGGCCGCCGGTGTTTGTAGCAAGCCTATGAAGAGGATGACCAGCCAATCCAACACCAACTACTTAACTCAGATCTCATAAATTCTATTGAAAGAGTTTGTTTCTCGGACTCTTCATAATGTGTGGCGCGTAGGGTTTGAATTGCGTCAGGTCACTACGACGATGTCAGAATATGCCATCAGGTTCGATAAGTTAGCCTGTCATACACCTACTTCGGTTCGTATAGCCAGAGAGCGAGTCCACAGACTCAATAAAGGACTTAATTATGACCATAAAATTTTGTACGACTTGGGGCAAGTGATACTTCAACTCGGTTAGTGGTAGAAATTGCTTAGATGTTACAATGTGTCCGGGATGAGGAAAAGAGGAAGCTAAGGAGACTAAGAGGTCTCAAGGTTCTAAAAGATTCAGTGGATTTTTGTTTTGCAACAACAAATTATTTCGGCAGGGGCTCGGACAACCGACCAGCCCAGTCCATATATCTGATTACTCGGGGTGCTTTAATGAGTTCTTTTAATGCACCGCCGCTACGAGATTCCTCCAACGGTTATTTCAGTTATTTGGTATAAACTCGGTATGAGCAGCTAAATCATTTCATCAAAGCACTCAGGCTACGTACCCCATTGCAAATATAACTCAAATTACATGACCATCTAGGGAAAAAAGGGTCGGAGTGTCGAAGGTGGAGGTCAGATTCCTAGAGGTGAAGACCCAGCCTGTTGATATACTTTCTATGGTATGGCTGAGGTCGTTACATCAAATGGTGTCATTTCAAGAACAATCTCTAGTTATTATAAAGTGATAATTTCTTTAACTTGATTCGGTTATGAGTATCTAAGAAAGTCCTCCTAATGTGCTCCACTCTCATGTGAGCTTCGTAACTCTGAAATCTATTTATGTGAATACTTGTATTGAGAAATTCTATGGAGATAGCTATGTCTATCATTATGTGTTGTAATTTGTTTAACGGAAAATATTTAAAAAAATAAAAGGTAATGTTTCAAGTGGCACGATATGCATATTACTTGTGATTCAGAATTGAGGGTGAGATCCTCGCTTTTAATATGATTTTATATGTTTAAATCAGGCTACGAGCCGCAGTGGAAGTTATGTAAGGACGAGATCCTTGTGATGAAAAATTCTTGTGTCTAAATTCTCCCTTGTGAAATTAAAATTTTACTATAATACTAATAGGGAGTCATGCCTGTTAGGTTTATTTGAAATTTTTTGTATAAAAACTATCTGTGCATAATTTTCCAAATTCGTGCTATAATTATTGAGCTTTAACCTACAAGGTAGGTGCCCGCCCATGTAGCATTAAATAATACACGTTAATTCGGGTATATAATTACGAAGTCTTCAAGCATAGTATCTCGTTATCAGTATTGTGAAGGTTTGAAAGGAGATTATTGTTAACGTAAAGCTATTTGATAATTCTGTAATTGGCTATGAACAACAATAAAGAAAATAGAGGCAGTCAAGAATGGGCCTAGACCCACTTTAGCCACGGAAATTAGGAGCTTCTCGGGTTTGGCAGTGGTCGCTACCGTCGTTTTGTGAAGGGGTTTTCATCCATAGCATCCACAATGACTAAATTGACTCAGAAGGGTGCCCCATTTAAATGGTCGGGTGAGTGCGAGGCGAGCTTTCAGAAGCTCAAGACAGCCTTGACTTCAGCACCAGTGTTGGTGTTACCATCAGGTTCCGATTCTTTCACGGTGTATGGCGATACATTTCGTATTGGACTTGGTGCAGTATTAATGCAAGATGGAAAAGTGATTGCGTATACGGAGCGACAGTTAAAGGTTCATGAGAAGAATTATCCTATCCATGACTTGGAGTTGGAAACTATTGTTCACGCATTGAAAATTTGGAGGCACTATCTTTATGGCATTATGTGTGAGGTTTTCACGGATCATCGTAGTCTCCGGTACTTGTTCAAGCAAAAAGGAGCTTAATTTGAGGCAGTGGAGATGGTTAGAGTTATTGAAGGATTATGATGTTACCATATTGTATCATCCAAGGAAGTCAACATAGTGGCCGATGCATTGAGTAGAAAGGTAGTGAGTATGGGCAGTCTTGCATATATTCCAGTCGGTGAGAGACCGTTAGCTTCAGACATTCAGACTTTGGCTAATCAGTCCGTGAGGTTGGATATTTCGCCCAGCAGTGTTCTAGCTTGTACAGTCGCTCGGTCTTCTTTAATTGAGTGTATTAGAGGTCGGCAAGATGATGACCCGCATTTCATGGTTCTTAGGGACACAGTTCGGCAAGGTGGTGCCAAGCAGGTTACAGTTGGAGATGACAGTGTTTTGAGGATGTAGGGTCGTATATGTGTACCTAATGTTGACGGCTTTCATGAGTTGATCCTTGAGGACACTCACAATTCTAAGTATTCTGTTCACCTAGGTGCAGCCATAATGTACCAGGACTTGAGGAAGCACTATTGGTGGAGAAGGATGAAAAGGGACATTGTTGCGAATGTGGCTTGTTGCTTAGATTGTCAACATGTAAAAATATGAGCATCAGAGACCCGGTGGTTTGCTTCAGCAGATAGAGATTCCTGAGTGGAAGTGGGAGCGTATAAATATGGACTTCGTTGTTGGACTCCCACGGACTCAGAGGAAGTTCGACGTTGTTTGGGTTATTGTGGATAGGCTGACTAAATCAGCACACTTCATTCTTATGGAAAGTACTTATACTTCAGAGCGGTTGGAAGAGATATACATTTGAGAGATTGTTGGCCTTCACGGTGTGCCCGTGTCTATCATTTCTGATCGAGGTAAGCAGTTTACTTCGCACTTTTGGAGAGCAGTTCAGCATGAGTTGGGTACCCGAGTGGAGTTGAGCACATCATTTCATCCTCAGACTGACGGGCAGTCCGAGCGTACTAATTAAATTTTGGAGGATATGCTCCGCGCTTGTGTTATTGACTTTGGAGGTTCTTGGGATCAGTTCTTGACGTTAGCGAAGTTTGATTATAATAATAGTTATCAGTCGAGCATTTATATGGATCCTTATGAGGCATTAAATGGTAGACGATGTAGATTTCCAGTTGGATGGTTTGAGCCGGGAGAGGCTCGGTTATTGGGTACAAATTTCGTTCAGGAGGCCTTAGATAAGGTTAAGATTATTCAGGAGAGACTTCGTGCAGCTCAGTCGAGGCAAAAGAGTTATGCTGTTCGTAAGATTCATGATGTGGCATTCATGGTTAGAGAGAGAGTATTTCTTCGAGTATCACCCATGAAGGGTGTTATGAGATTTGGGAAGAAAGGTAAGTTGAGCCCTTGGTATATTGGGCCGTTTGAGATTCTTGATAAACTGGGGGAGGTAGCTTATAGACTTGCGTTACCTCCAGGGTTATCCTCAGTTCATCCGGTATTCTATGTATCTATGCTCCGAAAATATCATGGTGACCCATCACACGTGTTAGATTTCAGTTCTGTCCAATTGGACAAGGATTTGACTTATGAGGAGAAGCCAGTGGCCATTTTAGTTTGGAAAGTTCGTCAATTGAAGTCAAAGAATTATCCTTCAATTTGAGTGCACTGGAAAGGTCAGCCCGTTGAGGCAGCTACTTGGGAGTCCGAGTCGGACATGCAGAGTAGATATCCACCCTTGTTTGCCAATTCAGGTAATTTTCTATGTCTGTTCGAGGACGAACGTTTGTTTTAGAGGTGGAGATTGTGATGACCCAAGGGGTCATTTTATGAATTAAGACCCCGTTCCAGGCTTATTATCTATAAAAAGACTAATTTCAATTACCTCAATTTGTGTGCACAGTTCGGGCGTAAAATCGGAAAGCTTTTATGTGAAAATATGAGAAATAGTAAATTCTAGAGTTAAAATTTAGTTTTAGTTGACTTTGGTCAATATTTTGAGTAAACGGACCCGGATCTGTGTTCCGACAATCCCGGGAGGTCCACAGTCAAATATGGGACTTGGGCGTATGCCTAGAATTGAATTCAGAAGTCCTTAGCCTTAGAAAACAATTTTTGAGAAATTATTTTGCTGGTTATTACAAGAAATAAAGAAATGAAATAATATGAGAAATTATTAGTATCGAGCCAGTATTTTTGTTCCGGAACCCGAAACAAGTTTGTTATGATATTTAAGTTCTATCTGTAAAATTTGATGAGAATCGGAGTTGGTTTGACGTGATTCGGACGTCCGGTTGAAAAGTTAGAAATATGAGTGTTCTTGAGGAAATCTTGAGTTTTGAGGTTAAATTTGTAGATTTTGATGTTATTTTGATGATTTGATCGCACAAGCAAGTCCGTATGATATTTTTAGACTTGCGTGCATATTTGGTTTAGAGCCCCGAGGGCTCGGGTGAGTTTCAGATAGGCCACGGGGGTGTTTTACACTTGAGAAAGTTGTTGGTTTTCTATTTTTCTGGTGCCCAGTTATTTTGTTCTTCGCGTTTGCGTTGCCTCTATCGCGAACGCATAGAGTAAAGTACACTAGGCCAATTTTTGTTCTTCGTGAACGCGTTACACCCTTCGCGAACGCATAGAGTAATTTAGACGGGGGGGGGGGGGGGGGGGGGGGGTGTCACCCTTGTTCTATGCGAACGCACCCTCCCCACTTGCGAACGCATTATGTAACTGGGCCTGGGGGAGGAACTTTATATTCCTCTACGCAAACACGAGCTTAGGGTCGCGAACGCGAAGGTCCGACTCTTAAAACATCGCAAACGTGTCCTCCTCATCGCGAACGTGAAGGCCACTTGGGCCTAACTCTATGCGAATGCGGGCTGCCCACGCGAACGCGATGAAGGCCGGCCCGGTCATATAAAATCAGATTTTAAAACGGGCAGAACCTATTTTCTTCATATTTTCGAACTACCCAGCACTAAGGACGATTTTCTTCACCAAAGTTCAATTACCCATTGTTTTTCATCACTTTTAAATCAAAAATTAAGAATTTTCATGGTAAAAATTGAGGGTTTGGGTAGAATTAGGAATTTTGTAAAAAAAATATCGAATCTTTACCTCGAATTGAGGTTGGATTTCGAAACTAATTGTATATTCGGGCTCGGGGTTAAATGGGTAAACGTAATTTGGTCTGAGTCCCAAGTTCGGACCAAGTGGGCCCGAGGTCGGATTTTAACTTTTTTTTGGAGAAAACTTAGGAAAAAGCATAATTTTCAGTAAAGTTACTTCCTATAGAACAAATTAATGATATTAAGTTAATTATGATTAATTTCGAGTGTATTGGAGATGAATTCAAAAGGAAAAGCTATAATTGAGCAGTGAGTGGCCTGCGAATTTGAGGTAAGTGTTTGGTTTAACCTTGACTTGAGGGAATAGGAATCCCCAACGTAAATGCTATGTGAATTTTCATGTGTATGGTGTATAGGTGAGGTGACGAGTATCTATGCACCACCAAAATTACTTGTTAAACATGATCCCTTCCCTATCCCCGATTATCTGATTCCTGATTTAATTGTTTGTACGATCTCTATGCATCCATGTCTACTTGTTTTCATCAACCTGTTGGGAAGTATTCTTTATGAAATTCAGAAGTATTAGTTTTACCCTGGATTCATTGTGATTTATGAAATGTTGAGCTGGTTGATGGTATTCTACGAAACATATAAATTCCGGTTGGTTCTATTGTGAATTGATGATTTGTGAAGCTCCTGAATAGTACAGTTTCCTGTTATGATTATGGAGATTTAATTAGTGTGAAAGGCTTAGAACCTAATTTGTGAAACTTATTATAAATAAAGAGATGAAATGTTATTGTCTGGTGGGAGCGGGTTGCACGCCGCAACAAGGAGTAATAAGGAATGTAGACATGTAATTTTTGACCCTACCCGAAATTTCATACGTATTAGCGTTTAAATATTTAGTTTAGGCTAGAGAGACAATCCCCATTGCTGTCTCCGCCCCCTACCTCGCCGGCCAACACCTAGAATCCACCCCATCCACTCTAAGGAACAGCACCCACCCCATCTTCATCTTCACCAACCAAAAACACCACAGCAACCCCAAATCCCTCCTCCACTTGCCGCCTGTCATCACCGTCGGCCACCCCCTAGGACCGCAACAACCAGCCCGCTTCCTTCCTCCTTCAACCGTCGCCGGACCAGCTGCACCAGCCATAGCCGCCGCCGGACCAGTGGAGACCAGCCGCCGCCCCACTTTCTCTCTTCCACTCTTCTATGACCTCACTCTCTCTCCTTCCTCTCCTTGCTTCCCCGACCACTGCTTCACCGGCGAGTGGTCGGAAATCCGGCCAAAACTTCAAGCAGCCTCCTCTTACAAAAAATAATACACACACACACAAACACAGTAAGGCACGAAATAGAATAGAACAAAGGAACGAACGGGAAATCTTTCGTGCTCTGATTTCAGATTCAATTATTTTCTGATTGTCATTACGAATCTTAGCTTCTTCTTATGATTTCTGATTCTTAAAACCATGGAATCCGGCGAGTTTGGGGTTTGAGTCGAAAAGGTCTTTCAAAGTTGGTTGCCACCCGAGGTCTAGTTCGCGGTCCTTGCTCGATTTTGTTGCTGTTGTTTTCTCATCTTCCTTTCTAGTTCAATCATCGGAATCCTCATTAAGTTGTAATCGTCGAAGATTCAAATATATTGGAAAACGATTCAGGTCCATCTTTCTTCCTTTTCTCTGTTATTTGTGATGTTACTTCGTGGTTATGATTGAAATATGTGACTGGCCTATTTTCTTAGTTGTTTGTTGGCTGAATTTGTGCTGAATGTAAAGTTTTAATGTCCTGGATTTATGTTGGATTTTGTCTCATTATATTTGTGATAGAAATTGATTAAGTAATACTTAGACATTCTCTGTTCTTTCGTAATGGTTTTAGTAATCCATTTAGTTGCACTCTTGAATTTAGAAGATAGGTTAATTGTTCTTCATTTGGTCTATGATTGGATCTGTTGAGAAGAAAGCTTGAATTTCATCAAATCGTGGGCGTGATGTGGCAGTACATTTAGTTCTGGAATGTTTGTCGAGTCTGTAGGAGTGGAAAAATACAAAAGTAATTAAAGTGTTTACATTTTTAGTACTATTTTAGTCATTTACTTTGTTATATTGTCCGCTAGTAGCATGCTTAGGTCGACCACACCCGGGTAGGCAAGCTTTAGGACTTTATATTGTAGTCGAGGTTCGAGGTTGTCCCCTTTAGTTTATTATCTTGTCCGGGGAATTCCCCGAGTATCTTATAAATATATATTATCCAGGGAATGCCCCGAAGAACCTTGTAATATTTTGGAGGCCTTGACGAGCATTGGAGAATTCATAGTATAGGTTAGTTTAGGATTTTTCATTTACTTTTTCCTTTTTGTTTTTCTTTTATTAGGTGGGGACGACCTCGAGTCTCATATGTGTTTATTTTTCTTTTTCTGTGTTTTAACCTCAATTTGAATTTTTTAAAAGCCAACTAGATCGAGTACGCAACCGTGAATTTCACGGGACTCGGGGAATGCCTAACACCTTCTCCCCGAGTCAATTGAACCCCCTTACCCGAATCTCTGGTGCGGACTTAGTTTGGAGTCCAAAGTGTTTTAAAAGGAAAAATTATTTTTAAAACGATGACCTGACACACCGAAATCAAATGTCAGGTGGCGACTCTGAGTTATCATTTTTGTCACTTTCAAAATTGAAAACCCTTTTCGAACTTTGCAAAAAATATTTTTATTTATTTAAGGGGGTTCAGTGAAGTTTGTTTAAAAAAGGGGTGTGACATCTCAAAGGAGAATATTCATGTTGTACATGTTATAAAATAAAGGCTGGAACACTCATTGTTTTATTGTCATTATTTCATATTCTGTTTTTTAATGTTATTTATAGTGAAGTTCTGGTTACAATTTTGGAGACATAAATATTGTAAAAGGCTTTCACTTGAATTGTGAAATCTTTTATTAAATAAAGAGATGTGATTATTTGGTGGGAGCGGGTTGCACGCCGCAACAAGGAGTAATAAGGGTGGACATGTGGGATCGGGTTTCGCACCGCAACAGGAGAAATAAGGGTCATATATATATAGGGAGGAGCAATAAGGGTGGACATGGGGGAGCGGGTTGCGCGCCGCAACAAGGAGCAATAAATTTTCACAATTCAAGCCACTGCCTTTCATAATAATAATTTTTCTCGACAAGTGTAAACAGAAAGTCGTATTACTCATAAACCTCATCAATTATAATTTCACACTGAAACCAACCAGAATTTATAGATTTCGTAAAACACTGTCAACCAGCTCAAACTTTCATATATCACAACGAATCCAGGATAACAACTAATACTTCTAAATTTCATAAAACAATGCTTAACAACAAGTTGATGAAGACTAGTAGACATGGAGGCATAGAAATTGTGCAAACAAGTAAATCAGGAATCAAATAATTGGGGATAGGGAAGGGATCATGTTAAATAGGTAATTTGGTGGTGCATAGGTACTCGTCACCTCACCTATACACCACACACATGCAATTCACATAACATTTAGGTTGGGGATTCCTATTCCCTCAAGTTAAGGTTAAACCAAGCACTTACCTCAAATTCGCATGTCACTCACTGCTCAATTACCGCTTTTCCTTTTGAAGTCATCTCCAGTACACTTGAATCTAATAATAATTGACTTAGTATCATTAATTAATGCTAAAGGAAGCAACTTTACTAAAATTTATGCTTTTTCCTAAGTTTTTTCAAAAAAAAGTTAAAACCCGACCCCGGGCCTGCTTGGTCCAAACTCGGGGTTCGTACCAAATTACGTTTACTCATTCACTCCGAGCACCGACCTCAATTCTAGGTAACGATTCATTTTTTACAAAATATTCTAATTCTACCCAAACCCTCAATTTTTACCATGAAAATTCTTGATTTTTTATTTGAAAGTGGTGAAAAACATTGGATAATTGAAAGAGTAGAGTTTAGAATTTATTACCAACACTTTGGGGATGAACTTTGGTGAAGAAACTCGTCTCTAGGGCTTGGTAGTTCAAAAAATGGTGAAAGAAAAGGTTTTGTCCGTGTTTAACAATGTTTAAATATAGTTGGGCACCACTAAATCCACCAGAATGGTGAGGTCTTTTTTCTGACCCCTGACCTCCCATCCCAAGAATCGACTCAACTCTCCTTGCCACATTATCTGCATCCTGAAAAGAAATCTCGGTCCCTGTCTCCTTGGCCATCTGCAACCTGATGGGCTGAGCAAGGCCCTCGATAAATCGTCTGACCCTCTCTCTCTTTCGCTTTGTGGGAAATAAAAGAATAGTGTTTCTAGCCAACTCCACGAAACGATTCTCATACTGGGTCACAGTCATGCTGCCCTGCTGAAGTCGCTCAAACCGACGACGCTTGTCCTCTAGAGTAGTAACTGTCACGCCCCAAAATCGAGGGGCGCGATCGGCGCTCAACCGAGTAAACCCAACTGAGCAAGCATGTTAGGTTTCATTCTACCCAAACTAGTTTATGAATAATTCAGAGATAAATTCTATCAATCATACTTTATAAATATTTCATTAACTTACATCCTTGTTTTCATTATCAGTTTCAACCATAATATCCAGAATATTACAATTCTTATAAACATGACGAAAAACATATTTTCCAAACACCAATATTTTTAGTTTAATTCAAATACCCGACACTACCCACAACCTGTCTACGGAGCCTCTAAATATAACTGAAGAGTAATATGGAAATGCCGGCAACAAGGCTCCGGCTATACCTCAAATGAATAATACAAAATAACCAAATGACACAGGACCACGAAATGAAGTGGGAATCACCAAGTTAGCTGGGAGGAACATACCGCTATCTCTGATCGATACCGCCTATTGTGGAAACACCTGCATCCATTAAAGATGCAGCGTCCCCGGCAAAAGGGACGTTAGTACTGTCGAATAGTACTAGTATGCAAGCTAAAAATCATCTTTCAAAGTAGAATAACCATAGAAGAAGAAGAAGGCCATAGAAACAATCAATTCACAATCATTAACATCCAAATACCAAAGTGAAACCTAACGATAGTCAACCTACGGAAGTAACACACATCTTCCTTAGAAAGATCAATAATGCAATAAGAAGAATTCAAGAATTCAATGAGAAACATAAGCACCATCACAACATCAATTAAGGAATCACACAAACTTTCAAGAGAATCATTTAAAAAAATAGGAAGGCAGTCATGGAAATTACATAGAACTTCACAGGAATAGAGAGTCACAAGTAAGGGTCACATAGTTTCTTATTTCATATTTCCATCCTTTTGGTTAATAGACTCTTACTGCCAAGTGCCACGATTTATAATGCCACCGTGTCATTTTACACGGAGTCCGGTCTCGGCCCGACCGACTAAGCCATCCCAAGTGAGACATCACCAACATAATAATTTATACTCATATTTTCGATGTAAATGCCACCATGTGTACAGCATGGAGTCCGATCTCGGCCCGATCGGCTAAGCCATCTCACTTGAAACAGTGAGACATAGACAACATCATATTTTCGACTCAAATACCACCATGTGCACATCATGGAGTCCGATCTCGGCCCGATCGGCTAAGTCATCTCACTTGAAACAGTGAGACATAACCAACATCATATTTTCGATGCAAATACCACCATGTGTACATCATGGCGTCCGATCTCGGCCCGATCGGCTAAGTCATCTCACTTGAAACAGTGAGACATAACCAACATCATATTTTCGATGCAAATACCACCATGTGTACATCATGGCGTCCGATCTCGTCCCGATCGGCTAAGACATCTCACTTTGGGACATAACCATATCAATTTAATTATTCGGTTTACATTCCATTTCCATCATTTATCACACAGTCCTTGGCGCTTGAACATTTTAACAATTTGAGTCACATTCCCCTCTTTTAACCGTTCAATAAGATTATCCTTCATATTAACGAGGACCAACATATAATGAATTTGTACACATAAATAAGGGAGCATGACAGTCATAATTCACACTTTCAAGTAGCATAGTGGCACGGTAAACAACTTAGAACAATTTGGGAACAAAAACTTTCAAACTTAACACATTGGGGCAATCAACTCTCTTAGAATCAAGCAAGGGACTCATACCATATATTCGAGCACCAATGAGTTCATTCTATGAAGATTAGAGTTATTCATACATACCTTAAAAAGCTTTTAGGAAAATTCCACATTCTAGAAGTTATCTTAAACAGTTGAGTCGAGGCTTGTCTCGTAATCCATTTCATATATGTGTATTCTCCTTAGGTACAATCATGTGTGTGTGTGTGTGTGTGTGTGTATATATATATATATATATATATATATATATATATATATATATATATATATATATATATATATATATATATATATATATATATATATATATATATATATATATATATATGTATATGTATGTATGTATGTATGTATATTATCCACACTCCATATCCCACAGTTCTTTTAATTCATTTTCAAGTATCTTTGTAGTCTATTATCGGCTAAACACACACAATCAAGGAATTTAGTGCACATATGGGCATCTAGGAGTAATAAATTCATCGAGTTTTCCTCAGCCAAATGGGTATGCTAGTCTTCTTTTAAATTTCGACTCAGAGTCATACCATTTTAATGAAGCCCCTCTTTCTCTCTCTACAATGCTCTCACCTCTCTCTAGATTTAGTGTAAAATAGTCTCAAATGAAGCCCCAAAGCTTATTTATCAAAGTGAGTTCGGATATGAAAATTTCCAAAAATGACCCCCGAAGTCAATATTTGTGGTGCAATTATGCTATAGCATAATCGAAATGTGGGCAGCATTCTTGCAGCATAATCATTATGAAATAGCATAATCAACAGCATAATCAATTATGCTACAGCATAATCAACATGTGACAGCATACTATTTCGCCTGACTCTGCTTCATTATGCGACGCAAATGCGGTCTGCATAGTCGTTTTGCGATCGCAAAATTGGTCGCAAATCCAGCCTTTGGTAATTTGATCATAACTTTGTGTAGTAATGTCCAAATGATGAACTGTTTGAATCTTTAGAAACTAGACTCAAAGACGTTTAATTTGATGGGTTGTTCATCACATAAAACCTTATATATATTTAGATATGGTCATTCAAAGTGTGGACTTGTGCAAACTCATTTAGAATTTTAGCCTATTATGAAATTTTTCAATTTTACTTAGACTTAGGCTTTTCCTTGGACCCCACATTACTTATTATCTACGTATACACTTATTTACCATATCCAATTCATTTGCATCATATTTATAGCACATAAAATATTATAATTAGCCTACCTGGCATACTGAAATACTAAATTACTTAGCAAAATTTTCCGAGGCCTTACATTCTCCCCCGCTTAGGATCATTCGTCCTCGAATGAGAGTTAGAGTCTGCCCCAAACACCTTAACATAACATATCTCTTTTCTAACCTACCTCAAGTCCCTAAATTTTGACTAACTCCCAAGTTTTTCAGAAATTTCGGCAGCATCTCCTTTGTAACTAGGCATATCCACCTGCCAGAGAACCACCAAAACCATCCTAACAACTCATCCACAACTCTACAAAGCACCACAATGTATATATCCATAACACTAATCTCAACATCACAAGCACTAGATTACCATAATGATACCTGAACATGGACTGCAAATTTTAAATCATAGCACTTATAAGGTACCTTTCAAATCAAACCCAATTGTTATACAATCAAGCGAAAATATTTTCTTTCCACGGTACTTTCGGCCTTTAAGGTGGACTCCTCGACTTACAGGCTTTGCCATAACATATTCATGGAAACAATCTCAACCCCCAAACTTATATAACAAGGATGACAGCTAGATACCTCGCATAAGCTAACTATCCATTAACTCCACCTTCAATAATTTCAACCGGGATGATACACAAAGGATCCCCCACTACCTTCTTAGACATAGACATATGAAAACACAAAATACAAGGGGAACAACTACAGGGAAACATCATATTCCTAGTGCGGTCTAATCGGAAATGCACTTATGTACCCTTCATTATCAAGTCACATAACCTCTTTAGGGGAAAATATTGAGAATAACCTGTTCACCCTCCTAAATTTCTAAATCTCTACGCGAACACCCACACTAAACCTTTGATAACCTTCAACGATTACTCTAAGATGTGCTATCATAAATTGATCATAAAAATTACCTATCGAATATATGTGACCACACGGTGATGCTTCCCAATTGACATGTTTGGACCTTCAATACCTAATAGATTTAATTAAATGAGGAACAACGGAGTTCAAGATTGGGCTGGAATTATTCCGGAATCCATTAATGTGTTGAGCAGAGTGTTTCATGAGGTTATATGCTAAGATACATGAAGATTACTACTAACGATGTTGACAAGGTTAATCTTTTTGACGACATCAATTATTAGACAAATGAAGCACAGAGGTAACGAAAGATATGACAACTTGTCTTCTCACTCAGTATGCTTATGGTGTGTGCATAAACCTGGAATCATCTAATCTAGACCTTTTACGAGTGAAACCATATAGCTAGGACATCTTAATATGGGGATAAAATCATGTATTGGTTAGAGGGGTTCTAAGGATTAACATGATGCTCCGGGGAGAAAGAAAAATAAAACTCCTATCCAGCCAGGGAGGTTGAATGCCAAGGATAGCAAAACTCCCGGCACATGACAATGATATGGTCAATGATTCTAGAAGTCGAGTGTGCAAAGGCAACAGAACCCAATGGGACAATATAGAATAATCATGGAAGGTTTGCAGATGTTCATAATGAGTTCTCCATGGATGTTGACTTGAGAAGTATCCCGATGCTAATGAAAGACAGAAAGCATAAGAAGCAGGCGTTATGCTATGATAACCCCCAAATGTGCATTTAGTCTTGACGGGGAGTCTAGTAAGGGTCCTTATGAGAGAGAAAGTGTTATAGTGACACATAGGAGGACACGTTCTCTCCTAGTTATCGAACAAGTGTTGGGAAACTAGCTCAATGAATTCACTAACAGAGGAACACCATTAACACATGTTGTGGAGGTGTAAAGAGAGAATAAATATTTGTCATGCGTTTGTCATGCTTCTGCTATATTAATTCCCAACTAAAGAACAAGACCATGTCACAGACAACCACAATACTAGGAACAAAGTGAGCTACTTACTACGGGATGTCCCAAGCGGACATAGAGGTTATACTAAGATGGCGACACAAGATCTTTCTATGACGGGGATGTGAGGATCTCAGTTTTCAGAGAGACCTTATGCACACAGTTACCATTTCGATTGACATGCACTCATATGATAGGTGTTAAGGCATGCTCTTATGTTACTAGACAGCGAGAAGGTTTCATAATGATATTCGCAAGAGTAGGGTGATTATTCAAACCACATAAGCCATATACACCAGTGAGAAGAAGAGTGACTCGAGAAGGATTGCAACTCTGGGATACTTTACATGGAACTTGACACCACATAGGTAATTGTACGACGGTGCATGCATAGGTAGAAGTGAGCATATGTTGTCCATTTAAATAAGAAGGTTCCGTAAGAAATTCATTGGATATAGTCCCTTGTTGCGAAATTAGGAAAGCAAGTGGGAAGTGTTAATCCTAGAGTTATAACTCAATTCAAGGACATAATTATAGAACTTGATTCCACAAGAGGATATAAATAAGAGAATTCGTGATAGAGTCGATTCACGTATACGTCTGGTGCGCAAAAATTCAAAAAAAGAATGGAAGACATATTCAAAATAAAAAAAGGAGACACGGAGTTGCTTCGTGAATTTGTAGACAGGTTTCAACGAGAGAAAATGATGCTACTAAGGGTACCTGACAATTGGGCAGCCATGGCATTTGCAAGCAATTTAAATGACAAAAGCTCAGAAGCCACGCGAAAACTCAAGGAAAGCTTGAGAGAATTCCCAGCCACGACATGGAACGATGTCTATAACAGGTACATCACTAAGCTACGAATAGAAGAAGACACCATTGCTCAGTCAAAAGTTGAAGATCGAACCAGTTCTAGACGCTCTAAACCAGAAATGAGAACAAATAAGAATAGGCACGACCCTTATATGGGACCTTCGGGATGAGAAAATCGTCCCAGGTTTGAAAACACTCGGTCAGAATATAGACCATCAAATAGAGATACGAGCTCATCCTCATCAAGATCCAGAAAGGATCGGGATGAACGAAATAGAGGTAATACAAGAATTGGAGACCACAACTTCAATATAAGTACTTCTGAATTAATTACAGTACTGAGAAATATGGGCGATAAGGTTCGATGGACCAAACAAATGAGGTCAAACCCGAATAAAAGGAATCCAGACTTCTGGTGCGAATTCCATAACGATCATGGGCACAGAACATCATATTGCAGATTATTGCAAGGTGAGGTAGAAAAATTATTAAGACAGGGCTATCTAACAGAACTATTTAGTGAAAGAGGTAAACAGGCGTATATGAAGAACAGGCAGGAGCCCCTAAAACCACCATCTCCAAAGCGAACAGTGAACGTGATACATGGAGGAGAGGAGGTGAACGGAGTAATCTGCAAGATAACAGCAAAATTCACAATTACACACGGGAAGCGGATTCGTGAAGACATGGAAGCAGACAATATATCATTCGACGATGCAGATATCAACGGATTAATGCGTCCACACAACGACGCACTGGTAATATCCCTACTTATACATGACACTAACGTAAAAAGAGTGTTGATTGATCCAGGTAGCTCAGTCAACATCATTTTGTCGAGAGTTGTGGAAGAAATGATAATGGAGGATCAAGTAATCCCAAAAGCACGAGCCTTATCTGGGTTTGACAACTCTACGGTTGTAACAAAATGGGAAAAATTAATAATGATATGGCCTACAACGTAATCATGGGGAGACCATGGATCCATGACATGAATGCAATACCATCTACCTTACATCAGGTAATTAAATTCCCTTCCAAATGGGTAATTCAACAGATTCGGGGCGATCAGCAAACCTCAAGGAACACAATTTCGTAGTACACTCTAACAAAAGAGAAGACGCGGAAGAATCAAAAGACGAGGAAATCGTCCAAACAGGTACGGAAAAAACTGTTATCCAAACAAGTAAGGAAGAAGATAACCACGAGAAGGTGAACTAAATCACCACGGAAGAAGTCTCAAAACATACGGACATGGATTCTAGACCTGATGTCATTCAGGAACCAGAAGAGGACGAGCATATCAAAATAACTACAGAGGAGCTCGAAGTTGTTCCACTATTCGAGCAGAAGCCCGAACAAAAATTTCACATAGGCATGAGGCTAAGCCCCAGCAGAAGAGGTAAGTTAATTGAATATTTAAAGGCTAACGCAGATTGTTTTGCATGGTCCCATTCAGACATGACAGGTATTCCTCCAGTAGTGATGACTCATATACTAAATGAAGATCCATCCTTCGTGCTTGTCAAGCAAAAGAAAAGAAAGCAAGGACCATTCAAGAACCAAGTGATCGACGAAGAGGTACATAAACTCTTGAAAATTGGTTCAATACGTGAGGTAAAATATCCTAATTGGTTAGCCAATATTGTAGTGGTGCCCAAAAAGAATGGTAAATGGAGAGTATGCGTAGATTACACAGATTTAAATAAAGCATGCCCTAAAGACTCATTTTCGTTACCGCACATAGATCAAATGATTGATGCCACTGCAGGTCATGAATTGTTAAGCTTCTAGATGCGTACTCTGGTTATAATCAGATAAAAATGGTTCCCTCAAACGAGGAAAAAACTTCCTTTATTACACACAGGGGGACTTATTGTTATAAAGTCATGCCTTTTGGCCTGAAAAATGCTCGAGCCACGTATCAAAGGCTGGTGACCAAGATGTTCAAGGAACATCTGGGGAAAACAATGGAGGTATACATTGATGACATGATGGTGAAATCAACACAAGCGGAAGATCATTTCCAGCATCTTTCAATTACCTTTGAAATCCTACGCATGTATAATATGAAACTAAATCCAGAAAAATGCGCCTTTGGCGTTGAATCGGGTAAGTTTTAGGGATTCCTTGTATCAAATAGAGGAATAGAGGTAAATCCTGCTCAAATTAAAGCTATTGATGAAATACTCAACATACTTACGAGCAAGAAAGAAGTTTAAAGACTAACAGGAAGAATTGTAGCTTTAGGAAGATTTATCTCCAGGTCTTCGGAGAAAAGTTTTAAATTTTTTTCAGTTCTTAAAAAATAGAATCACTTCGAATGGACTGAAGAATGAAAACAGGCTCTAAAAAATCTGAAGGATCTATCCAAACCCCCATTGCTATCTAAGCCAAAAGAGGGGGAAAGGCTGTATGTATACCTTGTCGTTGCAGAAATTGTCGTAAGTGCAGTACTGGTAAGAGAAAACAAAAGTAAGCAATCTCCAATTTATTATGTAAGCAAGTCCTTATTAGATGCAGAAGCTAGATATCCTCATCTAGAAAAATTAGCCTTAGCTCTAATCATGGCAGCTAGAAAGTTAAGACCATATTTTCAATGTCATCCAATTACTGTTGTAACCTCATACCCGTTGAAAAAATATATTGCATAAACAAGAATTATCAGGGAGACTAGCTAAGTGGGCAATAGAATTAAGCGAACAAGACATAATATATCAGCCTAGGACTGCAATAAAGTCTCAAATTTTAGCTGATTTCGTCGCTGATTTTAATACTAGCATAATCCTTGAAGTGGAAAGAGAGTTACAACTCTATAACGGGGCTAATCCAGGAATATGGACCCTATTTACAGACGGTTCTTCTAATGTAAAAGGAGCTGGCTTGGGAATTGTTTTAATATCACCTACGGGTGAAAAGATACGACAAGCAGATCATTGCAGGGCTTGAAATGGCACGAGAACTCTCAATCGAGCAGATCATAATCAAAAGTGACTCTCAATTAGTGGTGAACCAGATGCAGGGGGCTTACACCGCTAGAGAGGCCCGGATGCAACAATATCTGGAAAAGGCACGAGACCTAGTAAGACAATTCCAATCATGGAAGGTTATGCAAATACCCATGGAGGAAAATGTAGAAGCGAATGCATTAGCTAACCTCGCAGCAGTTGCCGAAGTGACGAATAAAGACAATGTAATTGTCATACACCTATTTCACTCAGCAATAGACCAGGACAAAAATGAGGTAACATTTAACAATTTAACTTGGGATTGGAGAAACGAAATTTTAAATTTTTCAGAATGATACCGTACCCGAAGATAAAAAAGCAGCTCAAGCACTTCGCCGTAAAGCTGCACGGTACTGCCTCATTCGTGATACTTTATACCGCAAAATGTTTGGAGGTCCCTTAGCAAAGTGCCTCGGACCCAATCAAACGGAGTTCGTAATGAAGGAAGTACACGAAGGACACTGCGGAAACCATGCAGGAGCAAGATCCTTAGTCAAAACCCTAATCAGAGTATGGGTACTATTGGCCCAAAATGGAAGAAGAGGGTGAGAATTTTGTAGCTAAATGCGACAAATGCCAACGGTATGCTAACAACATGCATCGACCAGCAGAGTTACTTCACCCAGTGATATCACCATGGCCATTCATGAAATGGGGCATGGACATAGTAGGACCCCTTCCCCTAACTAAAGGAAAGGTACGGTTCTTGAACGTATTAACTAATTATTTCACAAAGTGGGTGGAGGCAGACGCTTTTAAACAGGTGCGAGAAAAAGAAGTGAAAAGCTTCATATGGCGACACATAATATGCCGATTTGGAATACCGAGGGAGATCGTATGTGACAATGGCCCGCAATTCATAGGCTCACAAATCACAGAATTCTTCGAAAGTTGGAAAATCAAATGAATCACTTTGTCACCATATCACCTTGTGGCTAATGGACAAGTTGAGTCAACAAACAAAGTCATCGTCAACAACCTAAAGAAACGGTTGGAAAAATCCAAGGGAAACTGGCCTGATGAGCTACCGGCAGTGTTATGGGCTTACAGAACTACTGCAAAAATAGCTACGGGAGAGACTCCATTCGCGCTTGTTTACGGCTCAAAAGCTTTAATACCGGTGAAAATTGGTGAACCAAGCACAAGATTCACAACAACAATGGAAGAAACAAACAACGACGAATTAAGGACAAATCTGGATTTGCTCGAGCAAAGAAGAGAAGTTGCACTAATACGTATGGCAGCCCAAAAACAATATAGAGCGATATTAAAACAGAAAAGCTCACCTCAGATATTTCAAAATCTGGGACTTCGTTCTCAAAAAAAAGTCTTTCAATCAATGAAGGAAGTTGGTGCAGGAAAGCTAAATCCAAATTGGGAAGGACCTTACAAAGTCCGTGGCATCGCTAGAAAAGGCGCTTATGAGCTAGAGGCTATGGACGGCAGAATCTTGCCAACCAGTTGGAATGTTGTTCATTTGAAGAAGTACTACTTCTGAGTAAAATGAATACCCTCGGTCAGGTATCATTACGTTCGATTTTACTTTTGTACAATCAAAATTATACTAACCATTTTAGATGATAGGCAAAAAGCTAACCCATCACCAGATGATGATATTACACCTGCACAGACGCGAGGAAGTAGCTGAATTCCCGTTCTAGGGTTACAACTTTCTGATGGACGTTTTTAAGGGTTAAACAGTCATCATCTAAAATTATATACCTTCGAGTCCCGTGTGTTTTTCCTTTTCAGGAAAAGGACCACAAGGAAGGAATAGTCAAGTGCTCGAGATTTCATTTTTCAAAGCTCAAACACTTGGGGGACTATACAGTATGGAAGGCAAAGAAAAAGCAAAGAAGACTATCAAAAAGTCAAAGCTCGAGCTTGAAGATCAATCTTCCCAACAAGTCAAGTACTATGAGAAAAATCAAAGAGCCATAGGTAAAATCACAAAGCCTGATTCAAAACCTTCGAAAAACATTTTTGTAAATGTCAACAAATGTTTCCAAAAACATATTCGTAAATGTAAACAAATGTTCAGGTTAAAGGTAGAATATTAGTTACGGGTAAAAATCACATCTTTGTATTTACTCAAAAACTGTTGTAAATGAAAACAATTATGGATGAAAGATCATTATCCTTGTGCTTATTCAGAAAACTGTTATAAATGAAAACAGTTACGGATGAAAGATCATTATCCTTGTATCTATTCAGAAAATTGTTATGAATGAAAACAGTTACGGATGAAAAAGCATTACCCTTGTATTCATTTAAAAATTGTTATCAATAAAAACAGTTATGGGTAAAAAGTCATACCCTTATATTTAAAAACTGTTATAAACGAAAATAGTTATTCCCTTGTACTAATTCGAAAAAGTTGTTGCAAAATAAAAAACAGTTACGAGTACAAGTTCATATCAAATATGTTGAAAGAAAAACATTTACAAAACGAGTTATAGACGATACACAAACACATGTGAAATGTTATGAGAGTTCGAAACAATACAAAAACTTTCTTCAAAACATTGTTAAAGAAAAACATGTGAAATTCCTCTCTCTCTCTCTTTTGTATATTTACACCATTATGAAGTTGAGACGTCTTCTTCATTAAGTGTCGACAAAAAAAAGGGCCCTCTTTTATAAACCGTGCCTATTACGAAAAGGTACGAACAATCTAAGCATTTTTTTTAATGCAAAGTCAAAAACTCATCGGTAAACCAAAAACCTCAAAAAGAAAGCATGCAAAGACTTAAGAGTAAAACAAAAACTCGAAGAAAAGCTAAAGTCATGCTAATATTGATATATTACGGCAAAATAAACTAAGTGTTAACTTAGTCAAAGCCGATTTAATTTATACATTGATTTCCCCTAAGTTGTCAGTTGGGAACTTACGAATGAACCAACTTTACCATCGATGGGACTGGGGGTAACCACCAATTGATACAAATAAAAAAAACAAGTTCTTTAAACTTTTCTAGATGGGGGGTTGTCTTCACTGGCAGGAGGGAGCAGCTTGAGATGGGGAGACACGAGCAGCATGGACCTCAACCTCAGGTGAAGAGAGATTCTGACTTTGCTGAGACTTCTCAATCGTCTCTCTGGTTTTAGCAATTTTGACTTCCAAGTCAAAACCCTCTTGGCCCATTTCCGTCAATGTATCCAGACGGGCATTCAGATAAGCCCAGCTAACATCGATGGCTGCTTTGTATTCAAAAGCTTCATAATCCTTCTCTCATTGTTCAGATTCAGCTTTTAACTCATCTCTTTTAGCCACGGCAGCATCATGATAGGCCTGTAAAGGAGTGAAGGATCTTTCCAGAAACTGGACCTTTTCTGAAGAGTTACGGAGGTCCTCCTGGGTTTGGGTGAGAAATTGTACAAGTTCACCAGAGTACACCTCCTTCTGGTCCAATAAATCCTTCAGGATCCTAATCTCCTCTGTGGCGCGAGAAAGATGCTCTGCAAATGAAGACTCTAGGACACTTTTGTCCTTACCTGCCTGGTTCGAAGACGCTTTCTCAACAGCCAGTTCTGCTGCAACAACTCTAACTCGCTGCTCCAAGGTACACTTTTCCTCCTCCATTGCCTCCATGTCAAGTTGTAAACTCTCGTGCTGCTCTTTCCAATTCATAGCCTCGGTTTGGAAATCCTTTGTTGCTTGCTCCATTTGAACGACCCTCTTCATTAACTCCGTGCCTACAAGATTGATCTACATAAAAAGATAAAATTAGATATGGTAAGAGCATATATAAGCATGTACGAGAAGCAAGTTTTACCTTTAAAGACGAGTGCACAATTTCGTTCATCCAAGTCAGGGTAATGTGTCTTTCTAGCTTAGACTTTTTAGTCGGGTCTCTCAATGTTTTTAACCATACATCAGCCTGGCCTTACTTTTTCAAGAGGTTGTCGTTGCTGGAACTTCTATTATAACTTGCCTCGTCTCCCCCCTGCTGGAAGATCCTACTTCCATAGCAGAAGGCACGGAAGTGGGGGCGGATAAAGGAGCCACAGGTAAAGTAGGCTAAGAAACAGAAATGGCAGCGGGAGCAGGAATAACCATGGAAACAGAAACAGAAGCGGGAGCAGGAACAACCATGGGAGCAGAAACAACAACAGGAGCAACTGAAGGAAGTTCTTTGGGAGCAGGAGGATAGGACACGGCAAGAGGGGCTTCATCAGAAATGGTACCAAAACCTTCACAGAATAGGAGATAAATGGATTCACGAATAGGAGAGGGAGTTGCACCCTCGGAGGCATAAAGTTCGGATTCAGGTACGGGAGGATCAACAACGGGTGCAGACTCGTCGTCAGAGACCACCCCCCTCCTACGTGACCTCTGGACCAGCAAACCCTCCTCTTCCTCTTCCTACTCTAAGGTCCTGGACCCACTTTCTTTTCTCTTCGACGAGGAGGAACCAACAATGATCTCCTAGGCCTTTGCCAGGCACAACCTTGAAGCATACACAGCCGCAGCAGAAATACCACGAGCGGGAAACCCTAACAAATGAAAGGGATCAGATAAAGCTCAAAAAGCGAAGAAGTAAGAAAACTTTTTGCTTGCCGTGGGTCTTAACCTTCCAACCAAACCTCCCAGAGAGGTACTTCCACGAACGTTCCTCTAAAGTAGCAATCAACAAGAGTTTTTCTACCCAATTACGGAAATCGAAGACATTCTCAACGGTTCCCATGGCTGTTGCAAAGGAAAAAGAAACAGTCACGGAACTGATAATTCATGGAAGGGGAGAATTTTTTTACCTACTAAACCTGCAGTAGGGACAGCAACATACCGGACATACCACCCTCGGTCTTTGTCATCATCTGGAGTAACTAACACCCTTTTACTCCTATCCGCGAGAGTAAACACTCCTAGGCGGAACAACATCGGAGAATAGAGGTGAATAAGATGATGAAAAGTGAAGGGTACGGAAGCTAAATTGGCCAAATACCTAAGGCACGCGACAACTCGCCAAACAAGAGGACCGACTTGTCCCAGACAAATTTAGAAGAATCGACAAAACTCGATGATAACAGGGTCGATGGGAGGCTTGAATCCTAATATGAAAGGATAAGTATAAACATAAGAATACCCGGTCTTGTAAGATGTTATTCTTTGTTTATCGTTAGGAACAATAACAGTCAAATCAGGATTCCAAAAACAATCCTTGCGTACAAGAGACACCAAGCCCTCTGTTATCTGGGTAGGATAAAGTTCGGCACTGTCATGCGAAGATATTGAAGAAAGTTGTTCGCTCATGGCCTAACTATCCTTGGTAAAAGAAAACTCCGCAGGGATAATTTCATCGACCCTCGGCTTGCGAAGCGGTTCACTGTGTCCTCTACTCTTTGATAAAGATCTAGAAGCCATATCCCCTGAAGAAGATAAAGAAACGGAAGACCTAGAAGAAGATGAGGGAGTAACATGAGAAGAAGAAGCACCGCTGGAAGGGGTAGAACCTAAGATCCTAAGCCTACTGCCTCTCCTACTCCGTGTTGGAGAAGAAGAGGGAGTCAATTCATCTACATTAATGACTTTCCTAGATTGCTGGTTTGAAGAAGACATATTTACGAAGAATGATGAATTTACAAATAAAGAAAGAAGGTCGGAAGTTTTTCGTGAAAGTAAAGAAAGGAAAAAGGTTATTTATGCTCGAAGTCAACCGTAAAAAAAATGGAAAAACAGTGATGTGAAAGTCATAATTGAAGTTGTCACTTCGTAATTGATGCAGCCGCAAAAAGCCCTAAAAGGCGCTGAGTAATTGCAGAACCAACCCGGAAATGCCACGTGGTACGGGCATTAAATGGAAGTGAAAAGTGATGCATACATTCAGAGATGGATGCAATGGTATGAGTGAAGCGGCGGCAAAATATTCCCGCCATATATGAGTATCCACTTACCAAATATTAGTCGATAAATAAATGGTAAGTGGGGGGACTATCTGTATTGGTAAAAAATAGCTTCACACGTGTAACAATTATGATGACTCAAAAATCTATGTGGAGCAATGAAATCATGACAACTGGACGGGACTCTATGAAGAGGTACGCGATAAAAAGGAACGGAACGACATACCTACGGGGTAATCAGATACGGGAATCTCAACCTAATCGAGGAAATGAAAAGACACGGTCAAAATGAATCAAGGCGAAATACAGGGCAGATTCGGGATCTTCAATTAATGAGCCAAACATTACACAATATTCACGCAACAGCTACGATTGATCATTGTAACGTTACATTAATGCCATTATTAGTCATTAATGCTCAATCACTGAAAAAAGTAGACGTTATATTAAGAAATTCCCTATAAAAGGGAGTAAAATATAACTTGTAAGGACACGTCCGAACTGCTATTGCAATATACTTACTTTTTATGCATCTTACTACTTTCTATTTACAAATTTACTTACACTTATTAACGTATTCCATGGTTATCAGAAACCCATGTTCTTCTTAAAATAGCTTTGACAAAGAATCGAATTCTTTGGTTAAACAGCTACGGCGGGGAATTTATAACATAACTTCTGAATATTGTAAAATAAATCAAGAAAGATACTTCTTACTAAACAAAACAATAAACTGAAACAATAAATAAAGTAACTCAGCCACTTTTTTCCAGATCTCAATTATAACCAATTCTCACGTAAGTTTCCAATTTCCAAATTTAATCTTTGAAATAATCGTAGGTGCCAAATATGAGAAATGGTAGAGTAAAATAGAAAGTTTTTTGTTCCTTGTGTTTAATAATCAGTAAATCATATATATTCTCCCTTATTGTTCCTTGTTGAGGCGCGCAACCCGCTCCCACCTTTCCTCCCTTATTCCTCCTCCCTATATTCATATCACCCTTATTTCACCTATTGCGGCGTGCAACCCGATCCCACATGTCCACCCTTATCACTCCTTGTTGCGGCGTGCAACCCGCTCCCACCAGACAATTTCACAACTTTATTTGTATAAGATTTCACAATTCAAGACACTGCCTTTCATAATAATAATTTTTCTCGACAAGTGTAAACAGAAAGTAGTATTACTCATAAACCTCATCAATTATCATTTTACACTGAAACCAAACAAAATTATAGATTTCGTAAAACACTGTCAACCAGCTCAATATTTCATATATCACAACAAATCCAAGATAACAACTAATACTTCTTAATTTCATAAAACAATGCTTAACAACAAGTTGATGAAGACAAGTAGATATGGAGGCATAGAAATCGTGCAAACAAATAAATCAGGAATGAAACAATTGGGATAGGGAAGGGATCATGTTAAACAGGTAATTTGGTGGTGCATAGGTACTCGTCACCTCACCTATACACCACACACATGCAATTCACATAACATTTAGGTTGGGGATTCTTATTCCCTCAAGTCAAGATTAAACCAAGCACTTACCTCAAATTCGCAGGCCACTCACTACTCAATTACCGCTTTTCCTTTTGAATTCACCTCCAATACACTCAAATCTAATCATAATTGACTTAATATTATTAATTAATGCTAAAGGAAGCAACTTTACTAAAATTTATGCTTTTCCCTAAGTTTTCTCAAGAAAAAAAATTAAAACCCGACCCCGGGCTCGCTTGGTCCAAACTCAGGGTTCGGACCAAATTACGTTTACCCATTCACCTCCGAGCCCGAATATGCAATTAGTTTTGAAATCCGACCTCAATTCGAGGTAAAAATTCGATTTTTACAAAATTTCCTAATTCTACCAAAACCCTCCATTTTTACCAAGAAAATTCTTGATTTTTGATTTAAAAGTGATGAAAAACATTGGGTGATTGCAAGAGTAGAGTTTAGAATTGATTACCAACACTTTGGGGATGAACTTTAGTGAAGAAAATTGTGTCTAGGGCTTGGTAGTTTGAAAAATGGTAAAAGTAAAGGTTTTGTCTGTGTTTAACACTGTTAATATAGTTGGGCAGGCCTTCATCGCGTTCGCGTGGGCCTGCCCGCGCATAGGGTAATGGGATAGTGGCCTTCGCGTTCGCACAAACTGGAGGCGTTCACGATATTTTATCAACTGGGCCCTCCGCGTTGCCCATCGGTCGCGTCCGCATAGAAGAAGTCAGGCTCTTCCCCCAAGCCCAATTTACCCTCTGCGTTCGCTTAGCCCAACACGCGTTCGCGAAGCTTTAACTGCCAGTGCTTTGCAATCGCGTGAGGGTCTACGCGTTTGCATAGAACAAAAATGACCCCCATCCATTATACTCTACGCGTTCGCGACTGGGCTAACGCGAGTGCGATCAACAAATAATTGCACACTAGATAACAGCAAACCTTTCTAAGTGTAAAGCATCCTGTGGCCTATCTGAAACTCACCTGAGCCCTCGGAGCTCTATACCAAACATGCACGCAAGTCTAAAAACATAATACGGACTTGCTCGTGCAATCCAATCATGAAAATAACATGTAAAGCTATGAATTAAACCTCAAAACTCATCATTTTTCTCAAGAACACTCAAAGTTCACTATTTCTCAATCGGATATCTGAATCACGTCAAATAAACTCTGATTCTCACCAAATTTCACAAATAGTATTCAAATACTAAAATACGGGCCCGATACCAATGGTTTCAAACGTTAATTCTTTTCTTTATTTCATTAATTATTCAGCAAAACAATTTCTTTCAAAATTGATTTCAAAGGCTTGGGACCTCGGAATTCAATTTCGGGCATACGCCCATGTCCCATATTTTACTGCGGACCTCCCGGGATCGTCGGAACACGGATCCGGATCCGTTTACGCAAAATGTTGACCAAAGTCAACTATACTCAAATTTTAACTCTAGAAATCACTATTTCTCATATTTTCACATAAAGCTTTCCGGTTTCACGCCCGGACTGTGCACGGAAATCGAGTTATTTAATATTAGTCTTTTTACATATAATAAGCCTAGAACGAGGTCTTAATTCATAAAATAACCCCTTGGGTCATCACAATTCTGCCTCTAAAACAAACGTTCGTCCTCGAACAGACATAGAAAATTACCTGAATTGGCAAACAAGTGTGGATATCTACTCTGCATGTCCGACTCGGACTCCCAAGTAGCTGCCTCAACGGGCTAACCTTTCCAATGCACTCGAACAAGCACGGAGCATATCCTCCAAAATCTGAATAGTACGCTCGGACTGCCCGTCAGTCTGAGGATGAAAGGTTGTGCTCAACTCAACTCGGGTACCCAACTCACGTTGAACTTCCCTCCAAAAATACGAAGTAAACTGCGTACCTCGATCACAAATGATAGACACGGGCACGCCGTAAAGGCGAACAATCTCTAGAATATATATCTCTGCCAACCTCTCCGAAGTATATGTACTTGCCACAGGAATGAAATGTGCTGATTTAGTCAGCCTATCCACAAAAACCCAAATTGCGTCAAATTTCCTCTAAGTCCGTGGGAGTCCAACAACGAAGTCCATAGTGATACGCTCCCACTTACACTCAAGAATCTCTATCTGCTGAAGCAAACCACCGGGTCTCTGATGCTCATATTTTACTTGCTGACAATTTAAGCAACGAGCCACATACACAACAATGTCCTTTTTCATTCTTCTCCACCAATAATGTTGTCTCAAGTCCCCGTACATTTTGGCTGCACCTGGGTGAATAGAATACTTAGAACTGTGAGCCTCCTCAAGGATCAACTCACGAAGACCGTCAACATTAGGTGCACAAATAAGACCATGCATCCTCAAAACACCGTCATCTCCAACTGTAACCTTCTTGGCACCACCGTGCCGAACTGTGTCCCTAAGAACCCTCAAATGTGGGTCATCATCCTGCCACTCTCTGATATGCTCAATTAAAGAAGATCGAGCGACTGTACAAGCTAGAACACTATTGGGCGTAATATCCAACCTCACAAACTTATTAGCTAAAGTCTGAATGTCTGAAGCTAACGGTCTCTCACCGACTGGAATATATGCAAGGCTGACATACTTACTGCCTTTCTACACAATGCATCGGCCACCACGTTGGACTTCCCTAGATGATACAATATGGTAATATCATAATCCTTCAATAACTCTAACCATCTCCGTTGCCTCAAATTAAGATCCTTTTGCTTGAATAAGCACTATAGACTGCGATGATCGGTGAAAACCTCACACGACACACCATAGAGATAGTGCCTCCAAATCTTCAATGCATGAACAATGGCTGCCAACTCCAAGTCATGGACAGGGTAATTCTTCTCATGAACTTTCAACTGCCGAGACGCATACGCAATCACCCTGCCATCCTGCATCAATACTGCTCCCAGTCCAACTCAGGAAGCATAACAATACACCGTGAAAGAACCTGAACCTGATAGTAACACCAATACCGGTGCTGAAGTCAAGGCTGTCTTGAGCTTCTGAAAGCTCGCCTCGCACTCGTCTTGCCATTTAAATGGGCCACCTTTCTGAGACAATTTAGTCATTGGGGCTGCTATTGATGAAAACCCCTCCACAAAACGACGGTAGTAACCCACCAAACCTAAGAAGCTCCTGATTTCTATGGTTGTAGTGGGTCTAGTCCAGTTCTTGACTGCCTCTATTTTCTTAGGATCGACCTGAATTCCCTCTGCTGATATGATATGACCCAAGAGAGCTACTGAATCCAACCAAAACTCACATTTTGAAAACTTTGCATATGACTGATTATCCCTCAAAGTCTGGAGCGCTATACGGAGGTGCTTCTCATCATCTTCCTGACTACGGGAGTATATAAGAATGTCATCAATGAACACAATCACGAACGAGTCCAGATGAGGCTTGAAAACCCGATTCATCAAATCCATAAAGGTTGTTGGAGAATTTGTCAACCCAAAGGACATCACCAGAAATTCATAATGCCCATATCTCATCTGAAAGGTTGTCTTAGGAACATCCGAAGCCCTAATCTTCAACTGATGGTAGCCCGATCTTAAATCAATTTTCAAAAACACCCTGGCACCCTGAAGCTGATCAAATAAATCATGAACTCTCGGCAATGGATATTTATTCTTGATAGTAGCTTTATTCAACTTCCGGTAATCTATACGCATTCTCATCGACCCATATTTCTTCTTTACGAACAACACTGGTGCACCCCAAGGCGAGACACTAGGTCTGATGAAACCCTTATCCAGCAAGTTTTGCAATTGTTCTTTCAACTCTTTCAACTCTAGTGGGGCCATCCGGTATGGAGGAACGAAAATGGGATGAGTACCCGGAGCCACATCAATACAAAAATCAATATCCCTGTCGGGTGGCATCCCCAGCAGGTCTGCAAGAAATACCTCGGGAAATTCACGAACAATGGGAACTGAATCTATTGAAGAAACCTCAGCATCGGAGTCACGAATATGAGCCAAATAAACCAAACACCCCTTCTCAAACATGCTATGAGCCTTGGCATAAGAAATCACTCGGCTGGGAGAATGACCAAGAGTCCCTTTCCATTCTAATCGAGGCAACCCCGACAAAGCTAAAGTAATTGTCTTGGCATGACAGTCCAAGATGGCATAATAAGGCGACAACTAATTAATGCCCAATATAAGATCAAAATCGACCATGTCTAGAAGAAAATGATCCACACTAGTTTCAAGACCCTCAATGACTACTACGCATGAACGATACACACGATCTACCATAATAGCATCCCCCACCGGTGTAGACACGTAAACAGGAACTCTCAAGGAATCACGGGGCACAATCAAATACGAGGCAAAATAGGATGAAACATAAGAATAAGTAGGCCCCGGATCAAACAAAACTGAAGCAGCTCTATCACAAACTGAGATGATACCTGTAATAACAGCATCAGAGGACTCCGCCTCAGGCCTGGTTGGAAATGCATATAATCGAGGCTGGGCCCCGCCACCCTGAACCACATCTCTAGGAGGACCTCCACCTCTAGCGGGCTGGCCTCCACTCCTAGCTACTTGTCCTCCACCTCTAACATTCTGGCCTCTACCTCTAGCTACCTGAACCCTACCCTAGCTGGTTGGGCAGGTGGTGTTGGAACTATAACACGAGAATTCTGATGCTGGGGCTGATTACCCAAAAGCTTCGGACAAGCTCTCCGAATATGTCCAAACTCACCATACTCATAACACACATCCTGATACTGAGGCTGACCCTGACGAGCCGGCTGACCACGATAATAGCTCTGAAGAGGAGGTGCTCTAATAGGGGCTTACTAATCAAAATAAGGAAAATGAGAGCCACAACCACCTGGGGTACCATGGGACGTCTGAAGTGCTGAATTAAATGGCCTGGAAGGATGGACTCTGCCTTGAGTACCCACGCCCCTATATGAGGCATTATTGAATCCACCAGAATGGCGAGGTCTTTTGTATGACCCTGACCTCCTATCCCAAGAACTGACTTAACTCTCCTATCCACATTAGCTGCATCCTGAAAAGAAATCTCGGTCCCTGTCTCCTTGTCCATATGCAACCTGATGGGCTGAGCAAGGCCCTCGATAAATCGTCTGACCATATCTCTCTTTGTGGACAATAAAAGAATAGCGTGTCTATCCAACTCCACGAAATGATTCTCATACTGGGTCACAGTCATGCTGCCCTGCTGAAGTCTCTTAAACTGACGATGCTTCTCTTCTCGAGTAGTAGCAGGCAAAAACTTCTCCAAAAAGAGATACGAAAATTGATACCAAGTCAAAGCAGGCAACCCAACTGGTCTTGTCAACAAGAAATCCCTCCACCATTTCTTGGTGGAACCGGTCATCTAAAGGAAGCAAATTCGACCCCATTGGTCTCCAGAATACCAATATTACGCAGAACCTCATGACAACTATCCAGATATTCCTGAGGATCCTACAAAGTAGCACCACTAAAATGAACATGGAAAAGCTTGATAAACCTGTCCAGTCTCCACAAAGCATCTGAAGACATAGTTGCCCCCTCAACAAGCGGCGCTGGAGCAACTGTCTGATTTACACCAACTGGATAGACTGCTGGGGTTGAACCTGAGGAGTAGTCTGAGCCGGAGTGTGGGTAGCAGGAGTCTGGACCCCTCCTCTAGCCTGAGATACGGTTGATGCAACAGGGAATGTGCCGGTCTGGGCTACACTCTCCATAATGACCACTAAATGGACCAAAGCGTCTTGAAGTATCGGGGTATCAATAAACCCCTCTAGGACCTGAGATGGTCCCGCTGGAATGGTCTGATCTAGAACCCCCTCATTAATCTCGATCTGGGGTTCCACAGCTGGGGCTGTTGTCTGAGCAATGGGATGAGTTCAGCCCCTGCCTCGGCCTCTAGCGCGGCCTCTGCCCCTAGTAGGAGTTGTTGCTGCTGGAAGACCGGAATGTTGGTCAGCGGAATAGGAAGCATGTGTTCTCTCGATCTACGAGAGAATAGAAGGATTCAATCAGTATTTGAGATAACAAGAATCGTACGATAGAATAGAAATAAAAATGGAGTTGTTTCCTAACTCAATAGCCTCTAAGAGATAAGTACAGACGTCTCTGTACCGAGCCTTCAGACTCTATTAAGCTTGTTCGTGAATTGTGAGACCTAAGCAACCTAGTGCTCTGATACCAACTTGTCACAACCCAATTTCCCAACCTCGAGGATCGTGATGGCGCCTAACACCACACTTGCTAGGCAAGCCAATGTTAGAACTTAATTAGCCATTTTTCCTTTAAGTTTATTTAAACACGAATAAACAATTTAGAAATAACTAAGTCTGATACTTTCCATAAATAACTTCATGAATAAAATAATAAACGAATAGATAAATCGAGCCACGAACTAAATATATAACTCTAAGTATACCCCAGGGTCTGGTGTCACAATTCACGAACTTCTAAGAATACTACAAATAATGGGCTGAAAGAAATAATGTATCTGTTTTGAGAAAAATAAAACTATCTCTATAAAACTAAGAGAAGACTCTAGGAATCTGCGGACGCCAGCAGATCTACCTCGTTTCTCCAAATGATGAATGACCGCTACTAAAGTCTATAACGCTGGTCGGTACCTGGATCTGCACAAAAGAGTGCAGAGTGCAGTATCAGTATAACTGATCTCATGTACTGAGTAAGTGCTGAGCCTAACCTCGTACGAAGTAGTGACGAGGCTACGACGGGGCATTTATAACATAACTTGTGCATATTGTAAAATAAAGCAGGAAAAATGCTTCTAACTAAACAAAACAATAAGCTGAAACAATAAATAAAATAACTCAGCCACTTTTTTCCAGATCTCAGCTATAACCAATTCTCACGTAAGTTTCCAATTTCCAAATTTAATCTTTGAGATAATCGTAGGTGCCAAATATCAGAAACAGTAGAGTAAAATAGAAAGTTTTTCGTTCCTTGTGTTAAATCAGTAAATCATATATATTCTCCCTTATTGCTCCTTGTTGCGGCGCGCAAACCACTCCCACATGTCCTCCCTTATTCCTCCTCCCTATATTCATATTACCCTTATTTCTCCTGTTGCGGCGTGCAACCCGATCTCACATGTCCACCGTTATCACTCCTTGTTGCGGCGTGAAACCTGCTCCCACCAGACAATTTCACAACTTTATTTGTATAAGATTTCACAATTCAAGCCACTGCCTTTCATAATAATAATTTTTCTCAACAAGTGTAATCAGAAAGTCGTATTACTCATAAACCTCATCAATTATCATTTCACACTGAAACCAACCAGAATTTATAGATTTCGTAAAACACTATCAACCAGCTCAATCTTTCATATATCACAATGAATCCAGGATAACAACTAATACTTCTGAATTTCATAAAACAATGCTTAACAACAAGTTGATGAAGACAATTAGACATGGAGGCGTAGAAATCGTGCAAACAAGTAAATCAGTAATCAAATAATCGGGGATAGGGAAGGGATCATGTTAAGCAAGTAATTTGGGGGTGCATAGGTACTCGTCACCTCACCTATACACCACACACATGCAATTCACATAACATTTAGGTTGGGGATTCATATTCCCTCAATTCAAGGTTAAACCAAGTACTTACCTCAAATTCGCAGGACACTCACTGCTCAATTACCGCTTTTCCATTTGAATTCACCTCCAATACACTCGAATCTAATCATAATTGACTTAATATATTTAATTAATGCTAAAGGAAGCAACTTTACTGAAATTTATGCTTTTTCCTAAGTTTTCTCAAAAAAAATGTTAAAACCCGACCCCGGGCCCGCTTGGTCCAAACTCGGGGTTCGGACCAAATTACGTTTACCCATTTATCCCTGAGCCTGAATATGCCCGAGCCCGAATATGAAATTAATTTCGAAATCCGACCTTAATTCGAGGTAAAGATTCGATTTTTATAAAATTCCCTAATTCTACCCAAACCCTCAATTTTTACCATGAAAATTCTTGATTTTTGATTTAAAAGTGATAAACAATATTGGGTAATTGAAAGAGTAGAGTTTAGAATTGATTACCAACACTTTGGGGATGAACATTGGTGAAGACAATCATCTCTAGGGCTTGGTAGTTCTAAAAATGGTGAAAGAAAAGGTTATGTTCGTGTTTAACACTTTTTAAATATAGCTAGGCAGACCTTCATCGCGTTTGCGTGGGCCTGCCCGCATTCGCATAGGGTAATAGGCCAGTGGCCTTCGCATTCGCACGAGGTTGGATTCGTTCGCGATGTTTTACCAACTAGGCCTTCCGCGATCGCGGCCCAACGGTCGCGTCCGTATAGAAGAAGTCAGGCTCCTCCCCCATGCCCAATTTATCCTCTACGTTCGCGTAGCCCAACACGCGTTCGCGAAGCTTTAACTGCCAGTGCTTCTCGTTCGCGTGAGGTTCTACGCGTTCGTATAGAACCAAAATGACCCCCAGCTATTATACCCTACGCGTTCGCGACTGGGGTAACGCGAACGCGATGAACAAATAATTGCACACCAGATAACAGCAAAACAACAAACTTTCTAAGTGTAAAGCATCTCGTGGCCTATCCGAAACTCACCCGAGCCCTCGGGGCCCTAAACCAAACATGCACGCAAGAACACTCTTAATCGGACGTCCGAATCACGTCAAATAAACTTCGATTCTCACAAAATTTCACAGATAGTATTCAAATACTATAACAAATCTGTACCGGCCTTCGAAACCAAATTACGGGCCCGATACCAATGGTTTCAAATGTTAATTCTTTTCTGTATTTCATTAATTATTCAGCAAAACAATTTCTTTCAAAAATTGATTTCTAAGGCTTGGGACCTCGAAATTCAATTTCGGGCATACGCCCATGTCCCATATTTTACTGCGGACCTCCCGGGATCGTCGGAACACAGATCCGGGTCCGTTTACTCAAAATGTTGACCAAAGTCAACTATACTCAAATTTTAACTATACTCAAATTTTAACTCTAGAAATAACTATTTCTCATATTTTCACATAGAAGCTTTCCGGTTCACGCCCGGACTGCACACGAAAATCCAGGTATTTAATATTAGTCTTTTTATAGCTAATAAGCCTAGAACGGGGTCTTAATTCATAAAATGACTCATTGGGTCATCACAGGCCTGGGTGAAAAGTATAAAAAGGGGACTTCGAAAATTTTGGTTCATTTCCACCATTTTCAATCGGACTTTGGAGCTTTTGGGGGTGATTTTGAAGGGGATTCAAGGGTTTATCAGTGAGGTAAGTTGCTTGAGCTCTAATACTCCTTTCTATGGTGTTTTCCCGTTGTTTTATCATCTAATTATTAGGATTCATGAGTGAAAATGAGGGGTTAAGGCTTGGGATTTTGGAGAGTTTAATTTGAGGATTTTAGGGACCAAATAAGGTCCGATTTTGATAAATTTCATATGGTTAGACTCGTGAGTGAATGGGCATTCAAGTTTTGTAATTTTGGTCGGATTTCGAGATGTTGGCCCGTAGTGGTCGTGAACTTGTTGTATTGACTGCTAAACTGATGTCTTGTACTCAGTCATTGTTTGCTTATGCATTTTTATCTCAACTCTCTCTTATGATTTGATTATTTATTGTGATAACATCTGTTTGGGCTATTGTTGTGATATTTGTGAAGCAGGAGAGGCTAGTGACTGGTATAGGTCCTGAGTGCCTAGTTGAGTGTTGCGTAAGATATGTTGGATCGGATTGCGCTTCGCAGTAAATGTTGGATCGGGTTGCAAGCCGCAACAAGCCTTTGGGATATGATATCGGATTGGGCTACACGCCGCAGCAGTACTTGGATCGGGATGCACGCCGCAACAATATATGGATCGGGCTGCACGCAAAATAGTATTGGGTCGGGCTGCTCGCCGCAGCAATATAGCGCTTGGGCTAGAAGAGCCCCTCTGGAGTCTAAACACCCTCAGTGACCGCAGGTACCTTGATTGTGAGTATGGAGGTTGAGAGCGGATCGATTGAGTTGTCGAGATAGATGAGTGATAGTAGCCCTTGTGAGGTTGTGTATGGCTTTTATTAATTGATGCACATTGTTTCTAGTCATTGTTGTTGTGATGTTTTGAAGGACTTATATTGTTTCGCATGAGCTTGAAACGTTTTGATTTTATAATACCGGTTTGAAAGCATGCCTAATTTCCTTTACTTAAATTTCTGAAAAGAACTGTATTATGTGTAGCTAGGCTTTGTTTTCTCAGTTCCTTATTTAATTTTGTTACTTACTGAGTTGGAAGTACTCACATTACTCCCTGCACCTTGTCCATATTCAGGTTAGCCCGTTTGTAGAGATCGTTGAGTCCGTGCGCTTTGGGTTGTCGGAGACTTACGAGGTAGCTGTCGGCGTCCGCAACCTTTGATTTCTCCTCTATTATTATCTTTTTTTCTATTTTGGTATTAGTGGAACGTTGTAAACTTTGATGTTGGTCTGGTTTAAATGCTCATCACTTAGTGACACCCCGATGTCGGGCTTTCTTTTTCGCACTTTTATTTTGAGTTGAACTCCTTTAAGAAGGTTTTATAATGAATAACTGTGAAATTATCTCTTAAAATGAAATATCAAATTGTTTTGGTAATGTGTCGGCTTGCCTAGTACCACAATAGGCGCAATCACGACAGGATTAGTTTTGGATCGTGACAAGATGGTATCAGAGCCTAGGTTACATAAGTCTCACGGATCATAAGCAGGTTTAGCAGAGCCTTTTGGGTCAGTACGGAGACATCCATACTTATCTTCGAGAGGTTGCAGGACCTTTAGGAAAATCCCACCTTCTTGAATTCTTGTCGTGCGAATCTGTTGATTCTGGTAACTAAACTTTGATTGTTTCATTCTCTCGCAGATGGTGAGGACTTGCACTACCGGACAGGGTGACCACCCACTAGTACCACCAGTCAGGCCCGCGAGAGGTCGAGGCCACAGTCGAGGTCGTGGTAGGGGTTAAGGTGCAGCCCGCACAGCAACCGGGGTAGTACCTTTAGACTCTCCAGTTGCTCAGGACCAGGACCAGGTCCTAATCACAGATGTCCCAGCGGGACCAGCTCAAGCACCACATGTGCCTATTGTGATTCCTGGCCTTCAGGAGGCCCTAGATCAGATCATGTCAGTATGTACTGGCCTTGCTCAGATGGTTTCTGTTTCTACGTCCACGGCTACTTCTCAGGTCGGGGGAGGCACTCACACTCTCACCGCCCGCAGACCGGAGCAGTTTGTTCAGGGACTTCAGACACCGGGGGCACCACCAGCCCACCGGTTGCATCTTCTCAGAACTAGGAAGTTCCTGTTATGCCCGAGGATGAGCAGCGTAGATTGGTAAGGTTTGGGAGACTCCAGCCTCTATCTTTCAGTGGTGTAGAGGGTGAGGATGCACAAGGTTTCTTGGATAAGTGTCAGAGGGTGCTCCGAACAGCAGGTATTCTAGATACCAATGGGGTCCTATTCACTACCTTCCAGTTCTGTGGGGCTGCATTCAATTGGTGGGAGGCTTATGAGAGGCGCAGACCGGTTGGCACAGCACCCCTTACTTGGCAGCAGTTCTCCGTTCTCTTTATGGAGAAGTTTGTACCTCAGACCCGCGGAGAGGAGCTGCGCAGACAGTTTGAGTAGCCTCGACAGGGTGATATGTCTGTGACACAGTATGAGATGCGGTTCTCCGAGTTGGACCGTCATGCAATCTAGTTGGTTCCCACATACCGAGAAAGGATCATGAGGTTTATAAATGGCCTCACTTTTCAGCTTCGATTGCTTATGACTAGAGAGAGAATGTGTGTCTGGTGCTACTTTTGATGAGGTTGTCGACATTACTCGGTATATTGAGATGGTTCACGTTTAGGAGAGGATTGAGAGGGAGGCCAAGAGACCTCGTGGACAGGGTGGATTCACTGGTGCTCTTTCTAGGGGTCAGTTTCAGCACGACAGAGGTCGTCCATTTCAGGCATGCTCAGGCAGCTCGCCTAGTTCATCGTGGTGAATCATCTAGCAATGGTTCTCACATTTATCAATAGGGTTGCCCATCTCTTGATGCCATCCCATCGCAAAGTTCTTCACGTGCTCGGGTCAGGGTTCGTCTATGCAGGGTCCTTCTGCTAGTTATCCCAGTGCTCGGGCTCCCTTAAGTCCCCAGCACCAGCACCAGGGTGTTTCTATGAGTGTGGAGAGGTTGGTCACATGAGGAGAGAGTGTACCCATCTAGTGGGAGGTCCCGCTCCGCAAAGGAGTCAGTCTATGTCATCAGCATCAGTTCTTCAACCCCCCGCCCAGTCTGGGTGGAGCCCAGTCATCTAGGGGTCGTCCTAGAGGGGGGAGACAGATCAGGAGGTGGCCAGGCTCATTTCTATGCCCTCCCTACCATACCAGATTCCATTGCTTTAGATGTTGTGATTACAGGTATTATTTCAGTTTGCCACTGAGATGCCTCGGTGTTATTTGACCCTGGTTCCACATATTCATATGTTTCCTCATACTTTTCTCATTTTCTTGATATGCCCCATGAGTCTTTAGTTTCATCTGTTCATGTATCTACTCCTGTGGGCGATACTATTATTGTGGACCGCGTATATCGGTCATGTGTGGTGACTATTGGGGGTATGGAGATCGAGTGGACTTTTTGCTGCTCAGTATGGTTGACTTTGATTTGATATTTAGTATGGATTGGTTATCTCCATGTCATGCTTTTCTAGATTGTCACGCTAAGACCGTGACGTTGGCGATGCCGGGATTTCCGAGGGTTGAGTGGAGCGGTTCTATGGATTATGTACCAAGTAGGGTGATTTCATATCTGAAAGCTCAGTGTATGGTTGAGAAGGGTTACCTATATTATTTGTCTTTTGTGAGGGAAGTTAGCGCAGAGACTCCTACCATTGATTCTATTCTGGTGGTACATGATTTTCCGGATGTATTTCATGCAGACCTGTCGGGCATGCCGCCTGACAGGGATATTGACTTTTGTATTGATTTGGTGTCGGGCATTCATCCCATTTCTTTTCCACCGTATCGTATGGCACTGGAGGAGTTGAAGAAGTTGATAGAAAAACTTTAGAAACTCCTTGATAAAGGGGTTTATTCGGCCTAGTGTGTCACCTTGGGGTGCACCGTTTCTATTTTTGAAAAAGAAGGATGGTTCCATGAGGATGTGCATTGATTACAAGCAGTTGAACAAGGTCACAGTCAAGAACAAGTATCCCTTGCCTCGTATTGATGATTTATTTGACCAGCTTCAGGGAGCGAGGGTTTCTCCAAGATTGATTTGAGGTCCGAGTATCACCAGCTGAAGATTCGGGACTCAGATATTCTTAAGACAGCTTTCAGAACTCGTTATGGACATTATGAGCTCTTAGTGATGTCTTTTGGGCATACCAATGCCCCAACAGCGTTCATGCATTTGATGAACAGTGTGTTCCATCCCTATTTGGACTCATTCATTATTGTATTCATTGATGACATCCTGGTGTACTCTCGTAGCCAGGAAGAGCATGCTCAACATTTGAGGATTGTATTACAGAGATTGAGGGAGGAGAAGTTGTATGCAAAGTCCTCTGAGTGTGAGTTTTGGCTCGGTTTAGTAGCATTCTTGGGGCACGTGGTGTCCAATGAGGGTATTCAGTTGGATCCGAAGAACATAGAGGCGGTGCAGAGTTGGCCTAGACCGTCCTCAGCCACGAAGATTAGGAGCTTTCTTGGTTTGGCGGGTAATTATCATCACTTTGTGGAAGGATTTTCGTCTATTGCATCGCCCTAGACCAAATTAACCTAAAAGGGTGACTTGACCACAACTCCAATGTTAGTTCTTCCATCAGCTTCAGGTTCTTACACTGTGTAGTGCGATGCCTCGAGGATAGGCATTGGATGTGTTCTGATGCAGGAGGTTAGGGTGATTGCTTATGCCTCGTGCAAGTTGAAGACCCATGAGAAGAACTATCATGTCCATGATCTTGAGTTAGCAGCCATTGTTCACGCCTTGAAGATTTGGCGTCATTATTTGTATGGTGTTCATTGTGAGATCTATACTGATCACCGGAGTCTGCAACATATGTTTAAGCAGAAGGATCTTAATTTGCGTCCGCAGAGATGGTTGGAGCTTCTTAAAGACTATGACATCATTATTTTGTACCATCCGGGGAAGGCCGATGTGGTGGTCGATGCTTTGAGTCACCGGGAGGAGAGCTTGGGGAGTTTAGCATATCTTCCAGCAGCAGAGAGACCCTTGGCATTAGATGTTCCGGCCTTAGCGGGCCAGCTTATGAGATTGTATATTTTGGAGCGGAGTCAGGTATCGGCTTGCATGGTCTCCGGTTCTTCTCTTTATGACTGTATTAGGGAGTGTCAATATAATGACCCCACCTGCTCGTTCTTCAGGATAGGGTCTAGCGAGGTAATGCTAGAGATGTGACTATTGGTGATGACGGCGTGTTGAGGATGCAGGGACGTATATGAGTACCTAATGTAGATGGGCTTCGGGAGTTGATTCTTGAGGAGGACCACAGCTCGCGTTATTCCATCCATTCTACTCCTCCCAAGATGTACTAGGATTTGAGATAGCTCTATTGGTAGAGGTGGATAAACAAGGATATAGTTGGGTTTGTAGCTCGGTGTCTCAATTGTTAGCAGGTTGAGTACGAGCATCAGAGATCGGGTGGCTTGATTCAGAGATTAGAGATTCCGGAGTGGAAGTGGGAGCGGATCACCGTGGACTTTGTATTTGGGATCCCACGGACTTCGAGGAAGCTCGATGCTATTTGGGTTATTATGGATCGGTTGACCAAGTCCGCACACTTCATTCACGTTGGTACTACTTACACTTTAGAGCGGTTGGCTGAGATTTATATTTGCGAGATTGTTCGCCTGCATAGTGTCCCAGTTTCAGTCATTTTATATAGAGGAACTCAGTTTACATCGCAGTTTTGGAGGTCCGTGCAGCGAGGGTTGGGTACTCAGGTTGAGTTGAGCACAGTTTTTCACCCTCAAATGGACAGACAGTCCGAGCGCACTATTCAGATATTGGAGGACATGTTGCGCGCTTGTGTCATTGACTTTGGAGGTTTATGTGACCAGTTTATGCCACTCGCGGAGTTTGCATATAACAACAGTTATCAATCGAGTATTCAGATGCTTCGTACAAGGCTTTATATGGGAAGAGGTGTAGATTTCCGGTAGGATAGTTTGATCCTGGTGAGGCTAGGATCTTGGGTAAAGACTTGGTTCAGGATACATTAGATAAGGTGAAATTGATTCAGGAGCGTCTTCGCACGGCGCAGTCTAGGCAGAAGAGTTATGCAGACAAGAAAGTCTGTGATGTGATTTTTATGGTTGGGGAGAAGGTTTTGCTAAAGGTATCATCCATGAAGGGTGTTATGAGGTTTGGGAAAAGGGTCAAGTTGAGCCCCCGGTTCATTGGGCCTTTTGAGGTGCTTCAGAGGATGGGGGAGGTGGCTTATAAGCTCGCCTTGCCACCCAGTTTATCGAGTATGCACCCGGGATTTCATGTTTCAATGCTCCGAAAGTATGTTGGCGATACGTCCAATGTTTTGGACTTCAACACGTTTCAGCTGGAGGGTGATATGATGTATGATGTGGAGCCGGTGGCCATTTTGGATCGGCAAGTTCAAAAGCTGAGGTCAAAGGACATAGCTTCAGTGAAGGTGTAATGGAGAGTTCAGACCGTGGGGGAGGCCACATGGGAGATCGAGCGGAGATGCGGATCAGATATCCACACCAATTTGAGACTCCAGGTATGTTTCTAGACTCGTTCGAGGATGAACTCATTTTGAGAGTTATAGCCTTGTTTCCCCCATTTCTACTTCCTTTTGTGTTCTTCATCTATATTATGATATATCCGATTAGTTGGTTCGGGACCGGAGTGGTTTTAGAGTGGAATGAGACACTTAGTCTCCTAATTAGAAGCTTAAGTTGGAAACGTCAACCAGTTAGCTTTTTATGGTTCGGGCCCGGCGTGGTTTCGAATATGGATTCTTATGGTTCGGTTAGATTTGTTAGGTGATTTTGGACCTAGGAGCACGTCCAGAATGTGATTCGGAGGCCCGTGGTAGAATTAGGCTTGAATTGGCGAAAGTTGGAAATTTGGCGATTTTGGCCGGCAATGGAAAATTTGATATCGGGGTCGGAATGGAATTCCGGAAGTTGGAATAGGTTCGTAGTGTCATTTGTGATGTGTGTGTAAACTTTTAGGTCATTCGGACGTGGTTTGGTAGGTTTCAGCGTCGGTTGCGGAATTTAGAAGTTTAGAAGTTCTTAGGCTTGAATCCGAAGGTAATTTTGTGTTTTGATGTTGTTTTGAGTGTTTCGAAGGTGTGACTAAGTTCGTATATTAATATATTACTTGTGGTAACATACGACTAAGTTCGTATGTTAATATAATGAGTTACCCTTCTGTGTTGCGAGGAGTTGTGATTGTTGGTTATATGCACATATGGTGCGGTTCTATTTGGGCTTTATAGCGTAATTTGGATGAGACGGGTAATTGGTGTTGCATGATTGATTGCGCATTGGATATGTCCTTTTTGGCTGGCATGGCATTGCGTCATTTACTTTTCCGTGGTTATGGTTATTCATTTGTGGTACTAGACATCAAATTGCGCGTGGTTGTTGATTTTTGAGCATAGTGACTTGAGGTGTTTCATGTGGACTAGTGTTTGGATAGGGTCGCGCATTGCAGCGAAGTTATGTGGAGGTATGATCATTCGGGTTAGATTCGTGTGTTTTGGTCCCACGGTGTCTGATGAGTTATTAGCATCGTGTGGTGGTGGTACTGGTAAGCTTGCGGAACAACTCCCTCATTTGAGACCTTTTTCCATGATTTGAGTAAACTTGAACTGTTGCTTATTGGTGTGCGGGTCACACGGGTTTTGGCTTTAGATTGTATCGATGTGTCATGTCACCAGAGCAGTCGTGTTAGATGAGATGAGGTCATTGGGATCTAGAATGAATACTACCAGATTCGATTTTAGCATATTGGAAGGATAATATCGGGATCCGACTTAGAAATTTACCATGGTCCTTGCCGAAGGAGAGGGAGCTCCATGACTGGTTGATATGAGGAATGGTTATTACTTTCTGTGTATTTCATTCATCATTGGCAGTATACAGGAGTGTTGGAATGAGGCTTTGGTTTGATAAGAGGTTTATTACCGAAATTGGGTTGTTTGAGCAGTTATTGTGATTGGGAGTTATCGCTATGAGGGTTTGAGTCATGAGGTATATAATGTGATTACATCTTGGGTTACGGATATGGCTTGATGCAGCGTGTTCAGACTTATTCAGTTACAGATGTGGAATTTTGATCTTATAGATTATCTCGGAAGTGGAAATTTGATTCTAAGGTTTATGGGTTAGGTGGAATTGTGAAATTTCAGTTATGTTGTGTTATCGTAACTATATGGGTTAGGGTGACGTGAGATCACCCCGGGGGTATGTGCAAGGTAGGTTACACGGCAATTTTGGTGGGTTTTGAACAACTCTGGGCACGTTCAAGGACGAACGTATGTTTAAGTGGGGGAGAATGTAACGACCCGGCCGGTCGTTTCGTGAGATTAGCCCCGTTTCCTCTATTTCAGCTTGGTCATATGTTATTTAACCTATTTATGTTATGTTGGTTCGGTTGGTTCGGGTTCGGAGTGGTCGTGGTGAGAATTGAGACACTTAGTCTCTTAAATGAGCTTAATAGTTGGAAAAGTCAACCGGGAGTTCACTTATTGGTAAACGACCTCGGAATGTAGATTTTATGGTTCGGATAGTACGTGAGGTTATTTGGGACTTAAGAATGTGTTCGGAATGTGGTTTGGACACCCGGAGTAGAATTAGGCTTGAAATGGCAAAGTTGAGTTTTTGCAATTTCCGGTCAGTAGTGAAAAATAGGCTATCGAGGTCGGAATGGAATTTCGGAAGTATGAACAGGTTCGTAGTGTCATTTTGGACGTGTGTGAAAATTTCCAGGTCATTCGGACGTGTTTTGGTTGGTTTCGAAATCGTTGGTTATTTTCGGAAGTTTTAGGAATCTTAGGCTTGAATCATGGGTTGAATTGGAGTTTCGATGTTATTTTGGGTGTTCCGAGAGTTCGATTAAGTCCGGGTGATCATTTATGACTTTTTTGTATTTTTGGTTGGGGTCCCGAAGGGGAGCAGGTTCCGAGGAAGGGGAGCAGGTGCAGAGTTGGTCCAGCTGAGGGAAGGTCGCAGGTGCGCGAGCTGGGTCGCATCTGCGAAGCCGCAGGTGCGAGTTTTGTTCATTAAGTCAAACGCATAGGTGCGCACCTGGGACCGCATGTGTGGGCCCGCAGGTGCGGTCATCGCTGGGCAGAAAATATAAATACTCAGCCTTCGCGAATTTGGGCTATTTCTTCAACATTTTCATCCGGGATTGAGCTTTTAGAGAGGATTTTGAAGGGAGAATTCAAGGGAACTTCGTTGAGGTAAGATTTGAACCTAAAACTCGTTTCTATGTGATTTTTGGACTGATTTAGGGTGAGATTATGGGATAAATCAGTGTTTAAATTGGAGGTTAGGGCTTGGAAACTTGAGACTTTGAATGAGGAATTGAAGGGGCAATTGTGATCCGATTTTGATGTTCTTGGTATGTATAGAATCGTGGGAGAATGAGGATTCCAGTTTTGTAATTTGAATCAAATTATGCGTCATGGGACCAGGGATCGGGTTTGGCCAATTTCGGGAATTGTACCTAATTGTGATAATTTTCGAATGGGTTTTGTCTCCTTAGCATATTTTGATGTTATTAATCTGATTTTGATAGACTCGGAGCATTTGGAAGCTGATTCGAGAGGCAAGAGCATCGCAGAGTAGTTTTCGGGCCAGTTTGAGGTAAGTAACAATTGTAAATATAGACCTGAGGGTATGAAACCCTGGTAATTCGTATTGTTTGATAAATGAGGTGACGCACATGCTAGGTGACGGGCGTGTGGGCGTGCACCGGAAGGGATTGAGACTTGGTCCGTCCTGTAGCAACTATTAAGCCGCGTATTTTATTTGAAATCATATGATATTCTATATTTTTTAGATTTATACCATATCTTGGGTTGTACGCCATGTTTGGGGCCTTGTGTCGACCTGTTTAGACCCTCAGGGGTGTTTTTCTACTATTCTCACACTATTTTTGATAGAAATTTATCAACTCAGTCATGCTTTATACATATTGTTGTTATCACTGTTATCACACTGTTTTAGAATATTGTGAGTTCTTTGGGCCGAGTTCCGTGAGTTGAGATGAGTTGCCCGAGTGGCTTGTGAGGATGACTGAGTGAGGCCGAGAGCCTAGTTTGCGAGGATAGTTATGGATCGGGCTGCACGCCGCAGCAGATATTATATGGATCGGGTTGCACGCCGCAGCGATGTATATATTGGATCGGGCTGCACGCCGCAGCAGATATTATATGGATCGGGTTGCACGCCGCAGCAATATATATATTGGATCAGGCTGTACATCGCAGCAGATATTATATGGATTGGGAATTACGTCGCAACAATATATATATATCGAGCTGCATGCCGCAACAATATAGCGCTTGGGTTGTAGGAGCCCCTCCCGGAGTCTGTACACCCCCAGTGAGCGCAGTCAACTATTATGGATCGGGCTGCACGCCACAGCGGGTTACTATTATGGATCGGGTTGCACGCCACAGCAGTTATTATATGGTACCTGATGAGTGAGAGTGCTGAGTGCCAGCATTGACTTATGAGAGTAGAGTCACGAGTGACTGAGAGGCTTTATTTGTGAGTGACACTGTGCCCGAGTGGCTGATATTTTTATGAAACTACTGTTTTCACTTTTCTTTACATTGAGCCTCTTTGATAAATGTTGAGTAATGTTTTATACAAGTTTAACAGAAAAACTGAGGTTTTGTGAAATATTTGGTAAATGTGGACTCTTGACTTGATCTATTTACTTTCACTGTACTTATTTCTATGAAATTATAAAGTTTAAATGCTCGCCACTACACTCAAGTCTTTAGCTATGGTTGTTACTTACTGATTTGGCGTACTCACGTTACTCCCTGCACCTTGTGTGCAGAATCAGGTACTGGGGCAGAGTGATAGTTGAGCTACCCCATTTGGAGCATTGTTCGGAGATTTGTGAGGTAGGTGCTCTGCGTCCGCAACCTACTCTTTCTCCTTCCTACTTTGTCATTTTATTTTACTTCCCAGATTTGTTGTAGTAGAGAATTTGTATTAGACTGTATTCCTTCTTAGATGCTCATGGCGGTTGACTCCAGATGTTGGGGATGTGTTTAGACATTCTGGTCATTTTTATTGTATTGAAATGCTTAAAAGTGGAAATTGTAGTGAAACATAGGATAATTTATGCATTAAATGGGAACCTTATGATATTTCAGTAAATTTGGCTAGCGTAGTACCACGATAGGCGCCATCACGGCCAATTTAGATTTGGGGTCGTGATAATAACTTAGTAAGTAGTATAAATAAAATAATTATGTCAACTTCTAATTTTTTTGTTTGTGTAGATGGCATTTGTGTATCGTAGATAGATGTAAAATAGGAATCATCCTAATCGTGTGGGGTTAAGGGATGAATTTAAAGAAGGGGTTGTTGGATTTATTGCTAAGGCAAGGACAATTGATGATTTTCATATTGAAGGAACGATTAGGTTCCCTTGTGTGAAATGAAAGTGTGTTATGTTAATGGGAGAAGATGTTGTTACGTGTCATCTTTTTAAAAAGGTCTTTATGAAAAATTATTATGTGTATACTGCTCATGGGGAGAATCTTGATAGTGTGAATGATGTTGATTTTCATAATTCTTTTGGTGGTGAGGAGGGTAGTCCCGTAGTGGATAATAATGTTGAAAATTATAGATTCAATGACATGATGAGGGATGCCTTTAAGATGTTCCTGGGAGCTCAATCTGAACCAAATGATGAGGCTAAGAAGTTTTTCAAAGAGTGAGAGGAAGCTAGTTGTCTGTTGTATGAAGGCTCAGTGCATTCCAAGTTGTCTGTTGTTGTTCGATTACTTCATATTAAACCGGATAGTTCTATTTCTCAATCGGACATGAATTCTATCATTGGGCTTATGAATGAACTTAATCATTGTAACATTGACATACCCAAAGTCTACACGGCAAAACAATTAGCTTTCAAGTTGGGCCTTTCATCAGAGAGGATTAATTGTTGTGAGAATGGTTACATGTTATTCTATAAGGATGATTCATGTTATATTAAAGATTCATCATTGATTATTATCGTGTGCTTCAAGAGATCATAGAACTTGTTATAAAGTGTGTTGGTCGAAGAAAAAGTTGGTACTATTTCGGTGTAAGTGGTATGATCCAACACCAAATAGAGGTACGAAAGTGCATCCACAATACAATATTGTTAAAATAAAGTGTATTATGTACCTTATCCTTGTGCAAGAACAAGTATGCATGGCGGTTAGTGATAAAATCTAAGCTAGTGGGTAGAGTTGAAGTCGAGGATACATTGGATGTAGCATACCAAAATGATATTTCAAGTGTTAAAACAGTAGTGGGTGATGAATTAGCAAATAAATTGCAGGATAACAACGGCGTATACGAAGAATACGATCCTTCGGTCCTAAGATCAATTTTAACTGATCATGGTGAGGGAACATCAATGGAAAATGAGGACGAAGATTCAATTGATGAACATAAAACAAGCGAGGATGAAGAATTATATGGTAAAAATGAAACAAGCGACGAAATATGATGAGGAAAATGAAAATGAAACAAATGATGAAGATTAAGCTATTTATGTGTTTTATGACTTGTTCAGCATTTATATGTTATGATGTGTTTCATTGTAATATGTAATAAAATTACTTTATATTATTAATGACATCTTCGTTTTTTTTATGTTTATAATGTTATATTTATTATGTATACTTTATGTTTATATTTGTTATGTTAAATTTTTTTACATGTAAATATTTTATATTCATTATACAGATGGATTCTCTCGGTAAAGAAATTAAAAATCTAAGAAGAAAAAATACACTTTACCTCGATTAACTGAGCTTCCTCCACCTACACCAAATATGAGCCCTCCTCATATGCCTCCTCGTCCTTCCATGTCGGCTTCACAATCATCTAACTTTTTCAAAGTCCCTCCCCAGTCTAGCTCGCTTCGGTATTATTCCAAGCCTTCTCATGGTGGCTCAGCTTCGACCACCATTAGTTTTATACCCATGCCTCATTTCCTAGCTTCTTCCCCGTGTGATCCTGCTAGTCAGTTCGGTGGCTCACCACCGATTGCATCCCAAGCCATCATAGTAGCCAGCATGGTGGTTCATATTTTGTGCCTCTTACATCATCTCCATCATCATCCACTCCAAGTACAACTAACTTGGATATTGGAGGCTCTCACGCAGCTGCATCCCCATCTACGAGTTCTTCTACAGTTGATGGTACTATGAGACAATGTACTGGAGGGACTGTACAGTGCGATCATCTTCATCGGCTGATTACCGTACCCCATGGCGACGGGTGAGTGTTCCTTCAATTTCCTTTTAAAATCTTTCAATAAAATTTGCATATAATAAATTTAATGACATTTTATATAGTAAGTTAAATGCAGGTTTTTGCCATCCTTTCAGGCCGCGCATATGGAGATGGAATCTATGAAGCCATTTTTCATGAGCCGTGAAATTCCTGCAGACAGATACCGTACCAGATCAGAATGAACATGTGGCAACAATTTAAGGTAAGAATAAATTAATTTTTATTAATACTTATCATCATTCGTCTAATATTATTTATTCAACTTTGCAGGTTAGGTGCTTATGGCAGCTGGCACTTGAAAATCTAGTGAATGAGAACTTCGCGAAAAAAGCACAGAAGCGGATAACAGATTCACATCATGTTGTTAGGAAAGGTGGAAACATGCCTGATTGGATAAGTGAAGATGTCTGGAATCAGCTCTTGGCGAAGAGGAACACCCTTGAGTGGAAGAAAAAGAGTGAACATGCAAAGTTAAACAGGGCTTCTACTAAGGGTGGAGCATTGCATACTGGAGGTTCTATCAGTTTTGCAGTCCGTCATTTGAGAATAGTCAGTTCATTATAAAATATCCTTAGTTTTACCAGTATGCAAATTGAACACACACACACACATATATTTATATTTATACACACACACACACACACACACACACACACATATATATATATATATATATATATATATATATATATATCTAATTACTTCTTAATTTTCAGGAAAAAGGAACGCGGGGAAGATGTGACTTATGTTGAGCTCTTTGAGGATACCCACAAGAAGAAGAAGGACGGCACAAGAGAAGGATTGATCGAACCGCGTGCTTCAGAGACATTTGTATGATCCCAACACTAACACTATATTATTTTTCCTTCTTGGTTTATTTTATTTATATAACATGTATTATTTTTATTTCAAGATAAGAATTATGTTGATCTTGATGCATGGCGACAAACTCAGCCTGAAGGAACTCAGCTGGGCCCCGAGGATATGATTGCAATTTGGGCAGATGCGGCTGGTGGCGTGAATAAAGGTATGAATATTATGTAATTATCTATTTTTGTATTAATTTTAAAGTTGCTTGTTTGTTTTCTTACTTATTTTACTTTCTTTTCTTTTTTCTCGTGAAAATAATAAACAAAGGTCGAGTCTACGGGATTGGAGCACAGCCATCCTCCAGTCGTCCACCAACAGCGTTATTTAGTGGGGCATCGGTTTCCCAAGAAGACATGGAAGCTATGCGTCAAAACGTAGATCAAAAGTCGCAAGAATTTCAAACAACTCGGCTTTGATCCAAAAATTATTTTAAAAAGAAAAGCAAGAAAGGAGCTGCAATAGAGTACTCTGAGTCTAAGGAGGAGACTGATTCTGAATAGGCTATTTGAATGTTTTAGAGTTAAATTTAGAGACATGTTTGATAGTTGGTTGTTTGATAGTTTGTTGTTTGATTAGTTGGTTGAATTTTTATAAATGTTACTATTCATTTTGTAGTAATGTCACGGCCCAAACTTCTCCTCCGTGAGATGTCGCGATGCCACCTAGTATCTACGACCAGGGAAGCCTAAAATTTGCGGAAATAACAAAAATGAAAGCATAAACTTTAACAACTAACAACAACAGTTGATTTAACAATTGATAACAATGCGCTTAGCATATAGAACAACCAACTCTCGAAATATACACAAAATTTTCCCAAGACCCGGAACATCATAAGCCACAAGCTTTTACATATTTGACTAACTGTTCTATATATCAGTATCTCGAAGAAATAAAGGAATAACTACACAAAAGAGATAGAGTGGGACTCCGAGGTCTGCGAACATGGGCATATGTACCATGAAATATCCGGAACAGCAGCAGATGCACAACTTATAGCGAGGTTGGAATGATGTACCTGGATCTGCACACGAAAACATATGCAGAAGAGTAGCATGAGTACACCATAATGGTATCCAGTAAGTACCAAGCCTAACCTCGGTGTGGTAGTGACGAGGTTAGGTTAGGCCCACTAGTAAATAATAAATAAGGCAGACAAAAATATAGTATTAATAGATTAGAATTTAACAAAAGGAAACACAACAAATAATAGTACAACACACTGGTTAAACAACAGGGGATCTCTCGAGATACCGTATCGTAGTCCCAAATAAATATGCAAGGAGTTGCAGTCTCAAAAGTAAAAGTGCAGGAAGAACTCTCGAGGTACCGCCTCGTAGTCAAAAAGTAAATGTGTAGGGGGATCTCCCGGGATACCGTCCCGTAGTCCAAAGTAAACATGCATGGGGATCTCTCGGGATATCGTCCCGTAGTCCCAAAGTAAATACGCAGATTAAACAATAGCGATAACAATTACAGCAAGAAATCCTATAGTTTAGACTAAGTACAAGTCAAGAAAAGGAGCAGGAATTCACTAAGCATGATGCACAGAGTTCAGATAAACAATTAAGACACATAGACATGCTATTCTAGTTTAACATGATAACTACACATGCTAGTATAACACAATTTACATAAAAACATGCGAGCCCTTACTCAGTAAAAATCAGGTTTTACAACAAATAGCCTGTGTACGCACTCGTCACCTCGCGTACACGGCGCTCACTTAAATAATAGTACCAAATCCTAAGGTGGTTTCCCCCGCACAAGATTAGGCGAGCCCTTACCTCGAACCAAGCTCAATCAATCGGTAACAATGCTTTTTCCACGAATATCCGACTCTGAATGGCTCAAATCTAGTCAAAATCAATTATATACCATAAATATAACTATAAGAAGCTAATCTAATTAATGAAATCAAAACAAAAGCAAGAAATTAGAAAAATCGTCCATAAAACCTCCCCCGGCCCACGTCTCGGAATCGGGTAAAAGTCACAAAATATGAACACCCATTCACTCACGAGTCCAACCATACAAGGATTACTCGAATCCGACCTCAAATTGACTTTCAAACTCAAAATTTTAGTCTAGAAAGTTTCTACCAATTTCTCCCAAATTTCCAACTCAAATCCCTAATTAGATGATGAAAAATAGTACAGATTCATGAAATATAGTCCAATCCGGTCTAGAATCACTTACCCCAACAATTTCCTTGAAGAACCTTCGAAAAATTGCCTCACACCGAGCTCTCAAGTCCCAAAATTGAAAATGGGAATCAAACCCTCGAACTTAACCTTTTCTGCCCAGTAATTACGCATCTGCGGACCACCGGTCGCACCTGCGATGCCGCACCTTGTTACGACCCAATTTAACTCTCCGAAAGGTGTCGTGACGGTACCTAATCTCTACTACTAGGTAAGCCTCGTATTACGGAAAATTTAAAGAAGACACAACAATAAGAGGTAAAACAGCATATTGTAAATAACCAAAAATAGTGTCACTCGGCATATACAAAATAATCTCCCCAGACTCGGATTATTGCTAAATCACAAGTTTCTATAACCTATGTATATCTATACAAAAGTATGAAGATAAATAAAGAAAGTCTCTAGGCGAGGGAGTAGAAGGGGACTCTGAGGATCTGCGGATGCGAGTAGAAGTACCTTGAAGTCTCCTGGAATCAGTAACACGCACTAACCATGAGGCTGATAGCTCGTACATGGATCTGCACACGAAAACATGTGCAGGAAAGGGCATGAGTACACCATAATGGTACCCAGTAAGTGCCAAGCCTAACCTCGGTCGAGTAGTGATGAGGTCAGGTCAAGGCTCTACCGAAGCACAATATAATAAATTAAGCAGTAAGAGATATATATGTAATTTAAGGTAAAACAATTAAAGGAATTCACAAAAATTTATAGTGATGGGAGCCCTTGGCTCAGAACAAGACAAACACAACAGGGAATCTCCGGAATATCATCCCGTAGTTCCAAAAGGATTATGCAGTACAAGGGGATCTCTTGGAATACGTCCGTAGTCCCAAAGTAAATATGCAGTAGCGGGGGATCTCCCGGAATACGTCCATAGTCCCAAAATAAATATGCAGTACAGGGGATCTCCCTGAATACATCTGTAGTCCCAAAATAAATATGCAGTACAGGGGAATCTCCCGGAATACGTCTGTAGTCCAAAAATAAATATACAGTACATGGGAATCTCTTGGAATACGTCTGTAGTCCCAAAGTAAATATGCAATGCAAGATGACATGACAGTTACATCATCGATTATACACTTTAGGCTAAACACAATCAAGGAAAATAGGGATCTACCTAAGCATGTCGCACAGAATATCAAATAAGCAGTTAAACACGTAGGCATGCTTTCCTAATCTAAACTAAGGAATTAAACATAGTAGAGAAGTTTAACAAGGGAAAAACAGTTTATGATTTAGAAGGAAAACGGGATTTTACAATAATAGGCTGTGTACGTACTCGTCACCTCACGTACATGGCGCTCACAAATTAAACAATACCAAACATCCTAAGGGCAAGTTCTCCAACACAAGGTTAGGCAAGCCACTTACCTTGAACAGCTCAAATCAACTCGATATCATGTTCTTGCCACGAGTATCCGACTCTGTATGGACCACATCTAATCAAACCAATTGCATAATGTAAATATAACTACAAGCAACTAATTTAGCTAATTAATTCGAAGCTAAAGCATTAAATTAGGAAAAACGCCCAAAAGTCTCCCCGGGCCCAGGACTCAGAATCGAGTACAAGTTATCAATTTGGAACAGCCATTCACTCACAAGTTCACTCGTCCAAAAATTATTCAATTCCGACGCCTAAAACCCGATTGAAACCCTAAAATTTGATTGGGGAACTTTTCCCCAAAATTCCCACTTTTTCACTCAAATTCCTTGATTAAATGAGGAAAATCATTACAGATTAATGATATATACACAAATTAGAATTAGGAATTGTTACCCACTGATTTCCTCTTCAAAAACCTTGCAAAATCGCCTTCTCCCGAGCTAAAAATCGAATTGGGTGAAAATGAGAAATAACCCTCGAATCTGCCCTCTTCAACCCAGAGATTTCCGGACCTGTGGACCGCACCTGCAGACAAAACATCGCAGGTGCGAAGTCCACTTACTTGGGTCTACGGTTCTGCTTCTGCGGACTACCAGCCGCACCTGCGAGCCCAGCTAGTCAAGCCCAATTTTGCATGTGCGAGCTCCCATCCGCACATGTGAGTCCGCACCTGCGGCCTCCCTTCCGCAGGTGCGAAACACCAGAACCAGGAAAGACACCAGATTTTTCCTAAGTCCAATTTCATTTTGTTAAGCATCTGAAACACACCCGAGGTTCCTAAGACCTCAACCAAACCTACCCACCAATCCTATAACACCATACGAACTTAGTCGAGCCTTCAACCACATCGAACAACATCAAAAACATAAATTAAGCACGGATTCAAGCCTAAGAACTTAGAATTTCCCAAATTCTACAAACAACGCCGAAACACATCAAACCTAGTCCGAATTACCTCAAATTTCACACAGAGGTCACAAATGACACTACGAACCTGCAGCCACTTCCGAAATTCCATTCCGGGCTCGATATCAAAATTCCCACTATCGGTCGAAACCAAAAATCCAGTTTTTCGCCAATTCAAGTCTAAATCTACTACATACCTCCGAAACACATTCCGGATGCGCTTCTAAGCCCAAAATCGCTCAACGGAGCTAACGGAATCAACAGAATTACATTCTGGGACTTCACACAATTCTGACTATGGTCCAAACTCTAAGACTTAAACTCATATCTAGGGACTAAGTGTCCCAAAACTCTCCGAATTCCACAACCAATCACTCCGGCAAATCCCAAAAGCAGAAACAAATGTGGGGAAAGCAGTTATTAGGGGATCATGGCTCTAACTCTCAAAATGATCGGCCGGGTCGTTACATTCTCACCCTCTTAAAACAATCGTTAGTCCTCAAACGAGTATAAAGACATACCTGAAGTTGAAAAAAGATGAGGGTAGCGGCTGCGCATATCCTGCTCGGTCTCCCAAGTCACCTCCTCGACCGGCTAACCCCTCCATTGGACCTTTGCTGAAGTAATATTTTTCTACCTGAGATTACTGACCTGCCTTGTCACGACCCAAAACCTATGGGTTGTGATGGCGCCGGACACCACTGTCAGGCAAGCCGACCCCTTAATCAGTTGGAACACTTTCCTGTTTAACATTTTAGAATCAAAGCCTCTTCTTGCATTTTCATTATTAAATAAATAAATTTTCATGAATTAAACACAACAGGAAATCGTTTTAGTATAATAAGATAAATCTCATCACCTCCCCAGAACCCGGTGACACAAGTCCATGAGCAATTGCTAAGAATTTATACAATTACACAACGTTTGTCCGAAAAACATATTGGACAAAGGCAATAAATATAAAATGTAAGTACACAGAAGGGAGACTCCGGCAGCTGTGGAACGCCTCTGGATGAATGCAGCCCGTATAAGTCCCCAAATCGATCACTGTACTATAAAGGTACCTGTGCAACAAAATGCACAGAAAGTGTAGTATGAGTACATATACATATATGTACCCAGTGAGTATCCCGTCTAAACTCGAAGGAGTAGTGACGAGAGGTCGACTAGATACTCACAAAGGCCCAGCAATATAATATATGACGAGATATGGCTAAAGCAATAGGCATGTGAGACAGTAAACAACAAGTACATAAAAAAATAACGTAATCCAGATAATAACTGAAAAATGAACAGCAAAGTACCAAACTTTCCTCTTAACCAATACCGTACAATCCAGTTATAAGTGACTCAGAACTCAAGTGATCATACACATACCAGGACAAGACGACCGGCCGGAGTCATAAGGGTGGTCATAAGGACTGAGGTCATAAGCTAACCCACGATCGCGAATCATAACTGCGACTCGCGTGCTGACTCAATAGTAATAAGCTGACCCACGATCGCGCATCATACCTGCGACTTGTGTGCTAACTCGATAATGATAAAGTGACCCACGATCGCGCATCCAATCTACGACTCGTGTGCTAACTCGATAATGATAAGCTGACCCACGATCGTGCCTCCAGTCTGCGATTTGTGTGCTGACTCGATAATGATAAGCTGACCCACGATCGTGCATCATGCCTGCGACTCGTGTGCTGACTCGATAATAATAATATATAAGCTGACCCACGATCGTGCCTCCAGTCTGCGATTTGTGTGCTGACTCGATAATGATAAGCTGACCCACAATCGCGCATCATGCCTGCGACTCGTGTTCTGACTCGATAATAATAATATATAAGCTGACCCACGATCGCGACTACAATTTGCGACTCGTGTGTTGACTCGATAATAAGTGCATATACATATATAGGTACATATGTGTACCGACTCAACAGTGAACTCAACAGGACTGTGCCAATACCACTGTAGCCAACTGGGATTGAAATCATAATATTTCACCTTTCCATGTCATCTCAACAATAATCACAACTTACAATACATACGAGGTACAAATAAGGCACATAGAGGCATGCTCGTGAGTCCTAAAGCTACCCGACATAGCAATATAGTCGTCACGTACGGACTCTCGTCACTTGGTACGTACGCGGCCCCCACAACATGTATACATAACAAATAAGGATGCGCAACGCCCCCAAACTAACTAAAAATGACAAACCAATGAAAATATACTCTAATATTTGCTAAAAATTCAGATTATATAATTTCCCAACTCCGCTCAGTGAATTGACCAAAATGCCCTCAGGCCCAAGTGCCCATATTCCGAAATTTCTTGAAGATAATCGCTACCCGAGGATTTACTAGTTCAATCACACAATTTACTCCAATATTCATGCTCAATTCATGGCGAAAATCAAATTTTACCAAATTTTCTAGGCTTTCTCCAAACCCCCAATTTTCCCAAAATTTCATGTTCAATCCATGTAATAATCTTGTATTTAACTTAGAAACATGTAGGAGTTACTTACCTTGTGATTCATGACGAAAATCCTCTCTTGAAGCTCCTCCAAAATAGCCCAAACCAAAGAATAAGTGAAGAACTGACCAACAAATCTCGGATTTAAAACATTCTGCCCAAGTCATTTTCCGCACCTGCGATCCAACCACCGCACTTGCGATTCCGCAGGTGCGACCAAAACTCCGCACCTTCGGCTCTCCTCATCTCGAGCCAAGTCCGCACCTGCGACCTCGAAGATGCAGAAATACCATCGCACCTGCGCTCCCAGCCGGACCCCCAATTCTTCGCACCTGCGGCGTCCAAGCCGCACCTGCGGAAATTCCATCACAGGTGCGGTAGCACCAGATGACAGCAACTTCAGCTCTTTTCAAACTTCAACTTTCGATCCGTTAACCACCCGAGATCCACCCGAGGCCCCCAGGACCCCGTCCAATTACACCAACTTATCCCAAAACATAACACGGACTTGCTCGAAGCCTCTAAACACATCAAACAACATCGAAACGACGAATCGCTCTCTAAGGAAATGACTCCGGAAAGGACTACTCAACTCACGCATCTAATATGAACTTTCCTCATAAAATTACGAAGTAAAAGACAAGAAAATAATTATAGGAGCCTTGCTCAACATCACACTGTTGCGGCGTGCAACCCGATCCAATAACATACCCGTGGCGGCGTGCCACCCGATCCCATCATAAGATTTACATAAGGAAATATACACGGAGCTGAATTGCTTACTATTACAAATCACTGAATATCGGTCACAAGCACGCTAAGTGCATAATACCATTCTGGGGAGACTGATAGAGCCATATGCTACAAAACTCCAGCACGACTGAGGTGCGATATATAATCTGAATCTCATGAGCCATCCTGCTCACATAACCTCGTCACTATGCGGAACCTCAATACATAAGAAATTATCAAGCCGTTTCACAACTCACACGGCACAATCACAATATCACATGGATTTGACTAAGGCGGAACAACACCTGATATTCTAATACCCCATCCTTGAGGAGCGCCACACCGAACTGAACAATCTGACTCGCCTGAAGCCCATAATCTTGTTTAAATCCATTCCTTTATTTCAAGTCGATTATGTTCGCACGAAACTAGGCTGGTAGACTTACCTGGGTCCATAACAACCCACTTCTT